>VZQC01010013.1:456652-523187 GCA_009823505.1 Rhizomys pruinosus
GTGCTTCATTAGTAGGATCGAAAGGTTATTGCTGGACAAACTGTCAGCCCATGAAAGGAAACAGCCAGAATTGACCAGAGTCCAAGACAACAGCTCCAGAGAGAGTGGACTGTTCTGCTTCTCATCCACCTGTGCCCCTTTTCTAAGCCCAGGGAATAATCTGTGGAAGAGGGGGCATGGTAGAATGTAAGGGCTGTGATTGGGGTGAATGGTGAAACTACAGCAATGTAGTCTGGACCCTCATTTGATCAACCTGATTGAACATACAACCCCTCACCACACGCTGGAAAGTGGGGCTGTGGGGGTTTCGGCACAACAGCCTGCAAATTGGTTTTACATGAAGGATGCTTGTACTCATGGATTATCACTTATAGCTAAAAAATGGGAAAAAAAACTGAGAGAAATATGCAGGACAGTTATGGCAGAATGCATGATCTCGGTTGTGGTGGGGGTGGGGGAGAAGGGAAAGGGAAATATGCCTGAACTGAATTGGAAAATGATGTATGAAATGCACAAAGCATCAATAAAAAATGTTAAATAAAAAAAATAAAAACATTTAAAAAAAATTAAAAAATTTATTACAGTAAATATCTGGTTAATATTAATGGTTTCTCTCAAAAAGCAGAAAGTTTGTGACAATACATTCTAGTGAATATTTCCCACTTGTATTTGCAAAATATTAGCCATTGGTTTATAATAAGAAGTTTTGAAATAATTTAGAGATAGGGAGAAATTTTATGAAATTTTTTTCTTAAAATAAGCAAAAGTCATGTCTTGAACAGGGTTGTGTTCAGAGATGGGGTTTTGAAACAGAAAACTAGCTGCAAATAAAAGGGATAACAGACAAAACGTCGTAATGATTGAAGGGAGCCTGTCATTTAGGTAGTGTGCTCTTCGACACAGCAGCATTTCTAAAATGGTGACTGCTTTTGTCCAAGCAGTTGGGAGTGATGCATATTGGAAACAACAACAACAACAACAGCAACAACAGAAAGGACTGCATCAAAGAACTGACTGAAACAGTGAACTTCTGCTCAAAACAGTCAACTTACACATGGAGAATATCGAGAAAGACTGAGAAAGAGATGAAAAGCATGTTTGGCAGAATACACGAGCTCTGGTGGGGTGGGGGATAGGGTGGGGAACACGGGTCTAGATTTGATAATCTTGTACAAAATATATATTAAAAATAAATAAATAAGTAAAATAAAAAAAATAAAATGGTGACTGCCTTTCTAAAATGGTGACCGTCTTCCATTCTGATTCTGGAACAATTTCAATTTGTTTAATTCCAGTCTTGCATCACTTGTTTTTGACCATTCCTGTCCAGTTTCATAGCTTTTCCTATAATTTTGTTATTAGCACATAAAATAGAGTGTGATGACTAGTTGAATTCACCTCTAATACTAATCCACTCTTTAAGGACTACTGGATAAATGTGCCTATGATCTTTGATTTATACTCCAAGATCTAATCTGAGCTGTTTCTTTTAAAGCGATTTTTTAAAAAAGTTTTTAGACGTAGTCACTCTATGCTGTAGCCTAGTCTTACCTATAACTCAAATGTGTAGGCCAGGCTGGTATTACTGTACAGGTTCTGTAAGAATCCAGCTTCCAACAATTTACCTGCTTTAGATTTTGAAGTGCTGAAATCACAGCCAAAAGCCTTGACTGTTTTTATTATTTATTTTGTTTTGTGTTTTGAATCTTAAGCATTGAAAAACATTTCCTCCAGTGATAGGAGAGGTTTCAGATGTTCCTGAGCCAAAAGCTATAAATTATTTATAATTCTATATGGTATTCAGACCATAGTGATGTTTAGGAAATTACAATTTTAGACTGCATTGCGTTGTGCTTCATCTTTTTAATTTCATTCATACATGTTCATTACTTAATGCCATGAATGTCAAATGCTTTGAAACTCATAACATTATTCCTGAAAAGTACAAGTTATCAAGTCTTCATTATAACTCTTCTCCTTTAGTGTGTACAGATGCTTTACTTTCTAGATCTTCAAATAAATATAGAAGAGAACACAGGATGTCATTTAGAAGAATCAGGACACAAAACCAAAAATAAAATTATATGAGCAGTAATCATAATTTTTGTTTTGTAAAGAGTATATACATATCCACTCTTATTCATAGAAAGGAACACTCAGTCAAAGAAGAAGGTTGGTACTCATTTGATTTTAGAATAACAGTTAGCTAACTAAAGAGAGAATGGTGAAAATTATTTCAATATCAGTCTAGCCCTGAAAAAATTTTAAAATATTGTAGAAATATCCAGTGAAACACCAAGTGTTTAAAAAACCATGACATGATCAATGAGCTGCAGGGTAATTGTGGCAATAACATAGAATGTTTGCACACACTGGCAAAGTGGATCTTTAATGATTTGCTATAGGGTTCAAAGTTTACATGAATATGTTCTAGCCACCTTAAGGAAGAAAGGATGAAGGAAGCAGATACTGTAAAGGAGATCATATACATAAATATCCAGTGTTACTGGGATAGGATTCTTAACTCTAACTATGTCATATTTAAATATTTGTGTTGCTTCTTTATTTTAATTTGTACTTTTATTCTGAGCAGTAAAAAAATTGCTGAAGATCTGAACAAGCTTATAATTTATATACCTAGACTAAAATGTAAATGTAAAAACAAACCAACTTTGTCCTTATAAACTGATAATAAAGAAACCAATTATCTTTTAGTTTCTCTTTTGAGGTATATGAAAAGTAAGATATTATAGTTAATTTCCTCTACCTACACTAATCCTGTCATAACTATCTGCAAATCAACTCCTTTCCTTCTTTAAGGTTTACATGGGCAGTCGTGTTTTCCAACAGTGAACAAGTACTTGAATCCTCATAATAGACTTTAAATGAATACCTAGTGGGATAGAATGCCATTTATTTTCTTGTTAAGATTGTTGCAAAGAAACTTTCTTCCCAGGGTGACTCACTCACAGCATGCAGCTCCATCCAAAGCACCTCAGAGCACTGCCCATCTTCTCTGCCATTTCCCCTCTAAGGCAAAACAAGGAAAATGCTCTCCAATCTCAGTTAAAACTAGAGACTGTTAATGGGCTTGGTTGCAAAATAATGGCAAAGAAGCACTCACTTAAGCCCCCCAGGCAGCAGGGTATCCAGTTCAACATGGCCAACCATAATTCCTGAGAGAACCCTGTGCCCTCTGCAAGAGAGTCCAGCTTCACATGATAGGCTTTTTAAATAGTCTCTGTGCTTTCCAAAGTCTCTGAATTCCATAATCTCATGCACCTTCAGCAAGGCCATCAGTGCGCATGTTGTGAGGTGCATTGCCCCAGGATCCTCCCCTAAGTATGCATTATGTCCAGCGGTAAGCCCATTTTGAAAAGAAGAGCTAATTTATCCCATACTCCACCTCCCTTAAAAACTGAATGTGCCAGGCTGGAGAGATGGCCTAGTGGTTAAGAGCGCCTACTGCTCTTACAGAGAACCGAGGTTCAATCCCCAGCACCCACATGGTGGCTGAGAACCGTCTTTGACTCCAGTTCCAGGGGAAGCCGACACCCTCTTTTCACCTCCCCAGCATTGCACGACACGGGTGCACAAACCTACATGCAGACAGTACAATCATACATGTACAAGAATAAATAAAAAAATTAAAAACTAACAACAACAACAAAAAAAACTGAATGTGCCAACGTCTTCCATGAGATTCCCTGGGTTTCCGAAAGGTGCAAGATAGAGAGACTTTGAGGTGACACATAAAATTCTCAGGTCTGTCCATGTTCTGTCTTCAACAGACCAATTGCTCATTCAGGAGTCTCCCTTTTATCTCTACTAAACAAAACATAGTCAGAAGCATAGACTTCAAAATAAATATTTACCATTATAACAAGTTACTCTATGAGAACAAACATAAATCCTGGGATGGCATCTTAATCCTAGCATTACAACTTTTTAATAATACAACTGTAAAGCCTTCCACCCATAGGGAGTGCTATGTTTGCAGTATCAGTCATGCACCCTACCCTCCAAAGGAGCTGGACATATATCTAATTAGAATTATTTTTCTGGGTGCACAAATATTAGGCAGCCACTACCTGTGCCCTCCACAGAAAAGTATGGTGTAGCTTACTAGTTTTGCAGAATTCTTTAGACAATTTCCTTCCAGTGATCTTCACAAAACTCTCTGGCATCTTGAAGACTGACTGTCCACTTGCAGTGCAAGATCTCAACACAGTTTTCCTTTTCATGCCAATACCATGTCGTCTTTGGCAGTAGGGTCTTAGAGTTCTTTTTTTGCATGTACCCCAACATCACAGGCAAATAGCATTTGTTTAGGGGGGATTTCAGTGCCTCCCCAGCCAACAGCTCCTAGCAGGGCAGTCTATGCCTGGTACTGAAACTTTTATCTACCAATATGTCTTATTTAACAATAAAGCTCTCAAAGGTCCCATAGTTCTACCTGGCCCTGGTATCCCCCCACCCTCCTTACTGAACTTAGTTTTTATCTTTATTCCTTCAGATATATTGGAAATCTCTTCAACCTGTCTCATAGCTGCAAAACACTCAGACATTAACATTAGGCACTAAATCAAACAAAAACTAGGTTCAACATAGCATGGGAAGATTTAATTTATGCCAATTGTTGTCTCAAAAGATCCACATGGGGACAACAGCGCAAATGAGAGGCTTTAATATAGTTAGCTCTCCAGTACCTGTAGTAATTTTCTCAAATTAATTCTATTTTCTGGGGTTTTTACCCTCAGTCTCCCTGTGTTTCTTTAGTTTTGCTATATCTCCTTATGTGTTTGCTGATTAGCTGGGTCAGGCAGGCTCTAAGCCTGACTTTTGGCTGTAGTCAAAACACCTGCTTTCTTTTTACTACTGGGAGAGGCCCCAGCCAGGCAAACTGCTCCTACCCCCAGCAATATTTTCCTCAGCAAAGAAAGGTACTCTGTTTATCTTTGGGAGTTCATTACCTGAACAGTTTTTATTCTTTGTATACTTTTTTGAACTGTTCCTCAGGCTTGAAAGCCTTCCAGAGGCTTTTCAGCACAGAATTTGGCTTTTTATGAATTTTTTTTTTCTGTAGGAACTTTGGCTTTACATAGATCTTGCTACACTGCCTCCTACTAACCCAAGTAGAATTAATTTTTGATTCGTTTTGTTTTGTTTTACTCTTCTACAGACATATTTTACATGCTGGTCTAAGTTACCTAGATTAGACAAAGCTTTCCTTACTTCATACAGACTTTGTCCTGTCATGGGGCTCAGTATAGTCATTAAAATTTCATACCACTCTGGCTTTCTCTTAAATACTTGTAAATACACCTCTGTCTGGCCCAACACACAGGGCACCATTTATTGCTTTTCTCATACCCAGCCCTCTTAGTAGTATTTGTCCATCTTTTATCACTTTCCACCCCCTGGTTTGTAGGAGAATTTCTGTGGTGGATGATCATGTGTCCCTAATGGCTGTTGTCTGCCAATCCATTAGGGACTTACAATGCTTATGTTGTCTCGGGCTGTATAGCTTATGTCTGAAGGCAGGATGGGTGATTGTATTACTTAGTGTTCCTGCTTCTGCAACACTTAAAATAATTCCACTCACTCCCAGGTCCCATAGCCTTACAAGCCAGGGAGTGAGGGGCTCCTTCACTGCCTGCTTGAAAGTTTTTCCACATTTTAACAATTTCAATGTTGAATATATCCTGAAGGCCTTAGCTTCCTGCTCTGGACCATGGCTACAAACACTATTAGCAGGTTGAGAGATTAAGTTTTCCTTTACTTGTGTCAAAGTCCAAACCTGAGGGTCCTCTGACACTTCTCCTGTCTCATTCTTCTTTTCATGGGTATCCTAGCTGCAAAAAGTGGCAGGATGACACTTTTACCTAGTTTTCCCCTTTATGCACCTTACTGGTGAAGTCAGAGGCCAAACTCTTAATTTCTATTGCACTAACTTTTCTCTTAAATCTTTGATTTCTCTTTGGGTCATCTCTGCTGCTTGAGATATTTCTTTAATAACATTCAGTAAGATCCAGGTCACCTCAGCTGTTGCTCATTGCACCCTGTTTTTGATCTTTCATTCTTAGGGCTTGTAAAGTCTGCTCCCAGCTCTCTGTGGTTTTCAAAACATCTCCAAATTCACATGTGAAGGCCCCCACTAGTTAAGTAAACATGCTACTCTACCAGGTAACATTTAGAATCTGGTACGTGGCCAGGAATATGTCTCACTGTCTCCATTTGCCTGTCCTGGTTCACTCTTGTTTTGCATGTTACTAGCACAATCTAACGAGCCACAGCCCTGAACACTAAGCTGGCCACTACAAATGCTGTGCAAACCACCCACAGTGGCATTATGCCCAGCGTATTTTCCTCCAGTTTTCCCCATAAAATGTATTCTGCCATTACTTTTCCTGTATGAACTTGCTTTGCCTTATCCTGCCCTGATTATGCCAGATCTGTTGCAGAGAAACTTTCTTCCCAGGGTGGCAGCACTTACAACATGCAGCTGCATCTGAAGCACCCCAGAGCCCTGCAGGCCTTCTCTGCTGCTTCTCCTCTAAGGACAAAACAAGGAAAAGACTCTCCAATCTCAGTTAAAACTAGATAATTTTAATGGGTTTGCTTACAAAATAATGGCAAAGAAACACACAGTTACTTAAGCCATGCATGCAGCCAGGTCCCGAGGTTCTGGAATATTTTTTTTTTTTTGATCTTTTCGAGACAGGGTCTCCCTGTAGTCTCAGCTGTGCGCCACCACGCCTGGCAAGGTTCTGGAATTCTTGAGTAAACTCTCTGTGCCCTCTGTTGCTCATGCAGTTCAAAAAGGCAAGAGAGAATCCAGCCTCAAGTAGTAGGGTTTTTTTGTCTCCACCCTTCCCCAAATCTCAGAATTCTATAATCTCATGAACCTTCTGTGAGACCATCAACAGGCATATGTGGGCACATTGCCCCAGGCTCCTTCCCTAAGCATGCAATCTGTTGGGTGGTAAGCCCATTTTGAAGAAATATTTTATCCCACAAACATGTACTATGAATTGTATTCTTCTATTAGTATCTTGAAAAAAATGTTTATAAGAACAGATATATCCAGTTTATTACTTTGAATAGAATGTGCATATCACCTTGGATTATGAAAACAATATATTGATGTGGAGGATTCATATATTAATTGAGTGAAAATTATCTTAATATTAAATATAAGAAATAACTGAACTTAATTTTACTTAGTTATGGTATGTCAGTAAGGTTAGTTTGTATTGAGGAACTGCTGATGAGACAAAGCTCTGAGAGAAAATTTGAAAATTCGTGAAAGTGGGACAAGAACAAAGAGGGTAATATCAGACTAAAATGTAAATGTGAAAACATACCAACCTTTCACTGAATTCTAAAGAAAAGAGAATGTTGAAAGAAATACGTGATTAAGATGCTGATGTCACTACCTGTCCTTCTTGCTGAGCTACAGTATGGTGCTAATTAAGAGGAGGTTTCCTGGGGCTGGAGAGATGGCCTAGCAGTTAAGAGCGCTGACCGCTCTTGCAGAGGACCCGGGTTCGATCCCCAGCACCCACATGGCGGCCGAGAACCCTCTGAATACTCCAATTCCAGGAGAACTCCAGTTCCAGGGGAATCCAAAACCCTTCTTCTGACCTCCGCGGCATTGCACAACATGGGTGCACAGACTTGCATGCAGACAGTACATTCATACACATACAGAAATAAATTAATAAAAAAAATTAAAAAAAAAAAAAGAAAAAAAAAAAAGAAGAGGTTTCCTTTATCTTCTGTTCTCCTTTTGTTTCTCGATCAGTGATGAAATGCTGACTAAAAGCAACCTGGCTGAGGAAAGAGTGTATTAAACACACACATCCCAATCGCAGTTCATAGTTGAGGAAACTAAGCAACAATTCAAGCAGGGCAGGAACCTGACATAAGAAGTGAACCAGGATCATGAAGAATGCTGCTTGCTTGTTTGCTGCATCCTGGCTTCCTCAGTTACCTTTCTAATCCAACCCAGGCCCACCTCCTCTGGGATGGCACCTCCAACAGTGGGCTGGGCCCTCCTACATCAATTTTCAATAATAAAACAACGACAAGAAAACACCTCATAGATGTGACCACTGGGTAGTCTAACGCACAAATTTTTCAGTGAGGCTCCTTCTTCACAGCTGATTGTACACAGCTGATTGTACATTAGTTACCAAAATGTGATAAAAGTTAACCATTTATTTCCTTATGATCATGTTTATACTTTCCAACATCAGTGAGGAAAATTAAGGTGCTAAAGGTACACCAAATTCCAGAGTAAAACGTGTGTGGCCGCTTGCAGTCATATTGTGGTGATAAGTCCCTGGACCTTCACTTGCTTCAGTTTCTTTTTTTTTTTTTTTTTTTTTTTTTTTTTTTTGTAGATTTTTATTTTTTATTTTATTTTATTGATGCTATTGGGAATTTCCATACACCATTTTCCAATTCAGTTCAGACTATATCCCCTTTCCTTCCGCCAAGCCCACGCCTACCAATCCCAGATCATACAGTACCTGCATATATTTTCTTGCATCTTCTACTGTTTTTTTGGTTTTGTTTTGATTTTCATTCTTTTTTACAACACATAGTGATAATTTGTGACCCTTCAAGCATCCTTCATGTAAACCCAATTTTGTAGCAGTTGTGCCCAAAACCCACAGCAGCTCATGGGATCACCAACAATCCAGCAGGCGGGGGGGGGCTTGTATGTTCAATCAATGTTAATCAACATAAGTGTCCAATCTATCATTGTTGTGTTCTCAACCAATTCACCACCACGGTCAGCCCTTACATTCTATACCATGCCCGCCCCTCTTCCGCAGATTGCTTCCCTAGGCTTAGAAAAGGGACAGGTGGATCAGAACAAAACAGTCTACTTTTGTCTGAAGCTGTTGTCTTGGTTCAGTCAATTCTGGCTGTTTCGATATTTCATGGGCCTGCCAAGTTGTCCAGGCATCAAACCTTTCTTTTTTTTTTTTTTTTTTTAAATTATGTTTTATTGATGCTTTGGTGCATTTTCATAAAATCATTTTCCAATTCAGTTCAGGCCTTATTTTCCTTTCCCTCCCCCCTAACTTCACCCCCTACCCATCCCCAATCATGCCTTCTGCCCATAACTGTCTGCATCTTCTTCTCAGTTTTTTTTTTTCATTTTAGCTAGATAGTGATAATCCATGATAGTACAAGCATCCTTCGTGCAAAACCAATTGCAAGAGTTGTATGTCCAAACACACAGTAACGGGTCCCACCATCCAGTGGGGGGTGACGGTTTTTGTTCAATACAAGTTTTATCAATTGAGTGTCCAGACTACATTGCGTACGTTTCAATCACCCATTACACCTCCAATCGCCAGCGCCCTAATATTCTCATCTCGCCCCTTCTTCTGCAGTTGTGCCCTGGGCTTAAGTAAAGGGGCACAGGTGGATGAAGAAGGTAAAACAGTCCACTCTTCTGAGCTGTCTGACTTGGATCTGCGTCAATTCTGGCTGTTTCCTTGCGATGGGCTGACAGTTTGTCCAGGAAAACCTTTCGATCCTAAAATGAAAACCAAAAATGCCATTATGATATATAAGTAATTATAAGCAGCGCTAATAGTTATGGTAGGTTTACTTTAGGTCTAGACACATGTCTGGGATACTGTTAATCCATGAATTAACAATTTTCCCCCCTGGTTAAATAATGACAGGGTCTTACTGTGGGCTTATAACATCTCTGAACCATGGAGCCGAATGCAGTGTTTGTGCATCAGCCAGGGTTATTTCTCCAGGGCAAGCCAATAGCATTAGATTTGGATATACAGGCACATGCGTGCGCTCTCGCAGCGAGATTGTCCAGCAGGTGAGCGTTAGCTGGTGGTGACGGTGGAGTCTTTGCCTTGACTAGGGAGAGACTATTCTTTGCTTATTGGTTTAGTGGCCTTTGGTAACATTCATCTGGCATTCCAGAGGCTCTGTACACTTGCATGTTGTATAACTCAACTACCTCACCTCCATGTTTAACGTCAGGTCTTCGGACAGCAGGGTCTCTTATGCCATCTCCTCCTGTGGTATCCCCCCAACTAGGAGGCAAGGAGCCCTTACCTGTTGTGGGGCCTTGGATCCCGCNGGGGCCAGGGGATCCAAGCCCCACGAAAGGTAAGGGCTCCTTGCACTCTAGTTGGGATACCTACAGGAAGGAGAGGCAATAAGACCCTGCTTGAAGCCTGAAGACTGAACGTTAACGTATGGGGAGATGTTTGAGACAAAATGCAAGGGTACAGAGGGCCTCTGGAATGCGCAGAGAACTTACCAAAGGCCACTAAAACAATAAAAATGGGGTCTCCCTGTCAAGCAATGACCGACGGTGCAGCACCAGCGTAACCCTCACTGCCTGAAAATACTGTGCAGCAGAGGACAGCCAATGTCCTGTATAATCACAAACTAATGTTGGCTAGTTGGTCTCCCTTTGGAGAAATAACCCTGGCTGATGCCACAAGCTTTGCATCCTCCCTACAGTTAGGAGGATGTATAAGCACCAGTAAGAGCCTGTATATTTAAGCAGGGGGGAAAATTGTAATTCATGGATTAACATATACAAACATGTGTCTAGAGCTAAAGTAACCCACGCATTAATATTAGTGCTGCTTAAGACACTATATATCTAATTGCTTGTTCTACTTCAGTAGGATCGAAGGTTTATTCCTTGACAAACTTGTCAGCCCATGAAGGAAACAGGCAAAATTGACCAGAGTCCCCAAGTCAAAGCGATTCCATGAGAGATGGGATCTGTTGTTACCTCTCATCACCTGTGCCCCTTTTCTAAGCCTAGGAGACAACCTTGCAGAAGAGGGGCGCTGGTAGAATTATCCGAAAGGCGGCGATTTGGGGTGAATGGTGAAACTACAGCAATGTAGTCGGCACACATTTGATCAACTTGATGAACAACACCTGTCATCCGCCCCACTGGAGGTGGGCTGTAGTGTTTGGGCACAACACCTGCAATATTGGTTTTGACAATGAAGGATGCTTGTACTCATGGATTATCACTTATAGCTAAAAATGAATAAAAAATAAAAAACTGAAGAGAAAGATGCGAGACAGTTATGGCAGAATGCAATGATCATCTGGGATGTGGGGTGGGGGTGGGGGGAGGGAAAGGAAAAAAGGCCTGAACATGGAAATGGAAAAAATTTGATAAATGCCATCAAAGCAATCAATAAAAACCTAATTTAAAAAAAAAAAAAACGAAAGGGTTTATGCCTGGACAATCTGGCAGCCCATGAAAGACAACAGCCAGAATTGACTAGAGAGACCAAGACAACAGCTCCAAGAAGAGTAAGAGTCTTTTTGCTTCTCATCCACCTGTTCTCGTTTCTAAGCCTAGGGAAAAATCTTGGAAGGAGGGGCCATGGTAGAATGAAGGGCTATATTGAGGGTGATGGTGGAAACTACAAAATATAGAACTGACACTATTTGATTAACTTGACTTGAACATACAAGTCCCCCTCGCTGGATGGTTGGGACCCATGAGTCCTGTGTGGGTTTGGGCACAACTGCTCACAAATGGGTTTTTACATGAAGGATGCTTTGTACTCACAGAATTATCACCTTGATGGTTTAAAATGAAAAAACAAACCAAAAAACAGAGAAAGACGCAGAATAAGTTACTTCAGATGTATGATCTGGGATTGGTAGGGGTGGTTGGAGGAAGGAAAGGGGTATACTGCCTGAACTGAATTGCGAATGTATGTCTAAATACAACAAAGCAATCAATAAAAATAAATAAAAAAATAATCTACAATTTTGAGTCTTCTAAGGGTTCTCCACACTGCTTTCCACAGTGGCTGTACAAGTTTACATTCCCACCAGCAATGGATGAGTGTTCCCCTTTCCCCACAACCTCTCCAGCACTTGGTATCATTCGTGTTCCTGATCCTAGCCAGTCTTATTGGAGTAAGGTGATATCTCAGAGTGGTTTTAATTTGCATTTCCTTAATTATCAGAGATGTTGAACACTTCTTAAGATGTTTCTCGGCCATCTCTATTTCCTCCTGTGTGAAGTCTCTATTCAGATCTTTACTCCATCTTTTGACTTCCTATCGGTAAAGCAGCAACCCGGCAATCAGCTCTATCAGTAAATTTGCTCTTGAAATAATTTTTGTAGATCTCATTGATGGTATTAAAATCATTCATGTCAGCCAGCAAAGCAGTTGTCTTTACCACATTAATGTAGTTGCAGCCTAGAGCTTCCAGAACTTCACCCATATTTTTAAGAGCTTGCTTAGTTTCTTCTACTGCCCTTCCTGGCACAGATTGTCCACTGCAAGGATCTATGCCTGTCTTTCCAGAAATGTAAATGGTCCTGTCCACTATCATACCTTGACTAGCATTGCATGGACTAATGGCTCCTGGGACTTTCTCTGTGCCGACCAGCTTTTTGGTCCAGGATTACATACTGATACTTCTCATTTGCAGGCTCTTCAGAAAACAGGACTGCAGCTCTCTCATGCCTCTCATCACCACACCTAAAATATTCTTTATTGAGCTTTTCTTCATTTCATGCAATAGTTCTTAATCAAATTTAGACCCTCTCCCCTTCCCCATTCCCCACCCCACCCCCATCAGGCCTCTGGAAATCTACCATATAGGCCAAGTCCAATTCTACTCAGATGACCTTCAGTTCATCCACTGCAGTCTATTCAGCCTATATGGAGATCTTAAGGAAGGTCTACTCTTTCTCCCCCAGGCATAATTAGTTTCCAACAGTTCTCAGGATAGCAGCCCATTTTTTCCCCATCTGTTCCCACTGATAGTAATTATGTGCTTAAAAGGCATATGTTTCTGTGTGGATTACATATTCTTTTCTGTCTTCACTGGAACTCTAGGTGACACTGGCTTGGTTACCATTGTTTAAAATATATCTATATTCCGATAGATCTAAACTTATGGCTCTAGCCTAAATCTCTCCCTGAAACACAGATTAAGAAGTCAAACTGTTTAAACTACATTTCCATACATGAGTGTGTCTCTCCAAAGTAACATATCTCAGTTTGTTTTTGCTCCTATAATATCATGGAGAAGGTAACTTTTATGTAAAAGGAATGTGTTTGTTGTTGTTGTAGTTGTTATTGTTGTCTTTTTTGAGACAGGGTTTCCATGTAGCACCATCTGGCCTGGAGCTCACTATGTAGACCGGACTGGTCTTGAACTTATGGACATCCCCCTACCTCTGCCTCCCAAGTTCTGGGACTAAAGGCATTCACCACCATGTCCAGCCAAAGAAGTTCAATATCAAGGTGCCAGCAGGCATGATATCTATGATATCTACAGAAGTCATCTCTATTTTTTTCTTTTTTTTCTTTTCTTTTTTTTTTGTTTGCTTGTTTTGTCCTTGTGAGACAGGGTCTTCCCTAATTCAGCTGGCCTGGAACTCAGGCTGTCCTTGAACTCATAGAGATCTCCCTGTTTTTGCTTCCCAAGTCCCCATCTTTTCAAAATATATTTCTTTTTTTAAAGTTCTCATTTTATTTTTTAAATATCTTTTTATTGTTATTAAACTTTTTCATACATCATAGATCATTTCTCCATTCAATTAAGACTCATTTCCCTTTCCATGCCCTCCACCCACCTGAGTTCATGCATTCTGCCATAAATATCTTGCATCTTTTTCTGAGTCTTTTCAGAGTTTTTTTTTCAAAGCAGAGGATTATTGTTTTGGGGAGAACTTCACTGTTTCAGTTTTTTTCTCCCAGTTCTTTTGCTGTTGTTCTTTCCAATTTGTATTGCTTCAATGTGCTTTAGACAACATAATTTTAGTATAGGTGAGATATCTCACCTATACTAAAATTATGTTGTCTAAAACCAAACTGTATGTTATTTCCAATCATATTTCAGGATTCACATTTTTTCCATTTTGGTTTTATATTACTCTAAAATGTGCGTACATACCCTCCGCCCATATACAAAATTCCAAAGTCTGATAATAAATGGTAGGTTAGTTTTAGAACCTGTTAAGGGATTCACAATATATGAGCACAGTTGTTTTCAAATCATGAGAAATATAACATTAACATCACTCAGTATGCCTTATAACTAGGTACTTTGTGCTAGTATCTACAGATGAGGGATACTCTTCCATGTTTTGGGGAGGACTGTATTACTTCACTTAACATAATATCTTCTAGTTCCATCCATTTAACTGCAAATTTCGTGATGTCATCTTTCTTTACCACTGTGTAGATGGTAATTTTCTCTATTCACTCGTTGGTTGGCTTCATTTAAAAAAATATTTTATGGGCTGGAGAGATGGCCTAGCGGTTAAGAGCGCCGACCGCTCTTGCAGAGGACCCGGGTTCGATCCCCAGCACCCACATGGCGGCCGAGAACCGTCTGAAACTCCAATTCCAGGAGAACTCCAGTTCCAGGGGAATCCGACACCCTCTTCTGACCTCCGCAGCATTGCACGTCACGGGTGCACAGACTTGCATGCAGACAATACATTCATACACATACGGAAATAAATAAAAATTAAAAAAAAATATTTTATTTAAATTTTGTCATTTTCATACAATGTAGTTTCATGACATTTTAGATTCTCTTCCTTATAGCAATTGTCCCTTTTGTCCTTCCCTTAGTGTAATTCTCTCTCTCTCTCTCTCTCTCTCTCTCTCTCTCACACACACACACACACACACACACACACACACACACCACAACCTGGAAAATCTATTTTGCAACTCTAAACATCCTTTAATGTAGGTATATACACTGAGCTGAGGAAGAGTCCCATCCCTGTAAAAAACTGTCTTTCCACCTCCTAGAAGTCATCATTTATTTGCCAGAACTTTCTGATGTTGGCTGGGATTTCTTACAAACTTTCCATACCTATGCTGCAATTTGTCTGATTTCAGCTTGCATAGGAATTGTGATATTACCATTGCTTTGCATCCATAGGAGTAACTGGCCAGCTTTCTGGGAGACTCTGTTTTCTTGTGCATACCTATCCTCTCTGGCTTTTACAATCTTTCTGCCTCCTCTTCCACAATGTTTCTGAACCTGGGATTATGGATTTAAATAGGTGCCTTATTCTTGAATAGGCAATTTTCAGTTCCTTGTTCTCTGAACATTGGCCAATTGTATTTCTGTGTTAATCACCATCTACTGCATGAGGAATCTTCTACGGTCAGAGTTGAGTGATGTATTCACCATATATGTAAAAGATGTATTGAAGATGTGTCACTTAGGGTTGAGTGTCTCATAGACAATTTTTTTTTCTGCATTTGAAAGTTCTGGAATTTTGAAGTATTCTAAATTTGTTTCAAAAAACCTTTTTTTGATGAGGGGTGACAGGTACACCTCTTTGTAGATATAAGGATGAAAATAGGTTAAAGTAAGAAATACATTTATTGGGGGCTGGAGAGATGGCCTAGCAGTTAAGAGCACCAACTTCTCTTGCAGAGGACCCGGGTTCGATCCCCAGCACCCACATGGAGGCTGAGAATCGTCCTTAACTCTAGGAAAACTCCAGTTCCAGGGGAATCTGACATCCTCTTTTGACCTCCGTGGCATTGCACAACCCGGATGCACAAACCTCCATGAAGACGATATATTCATACACATAAATAAAACAAATAAAAAATTTAAAAAAAGAAATACATTTATCTACTGATACGGTAAAATAGGTTTTCTATAGGTTCTATGATCTCTCCAGCCATATGTGTGGGGCTCTCGGGCAAGCTTAGCCATCTGTGTTTTTCCACTAAGCAGTTTCTAGGGTCGTTGGGTCAGTCAGAAGGAAGTTTGAACCCACTGTAGCTCAATGACAACAGGATGTGTTGCAAATGTTTGCCCTGAGATAAGATCTGTAGGTACACATTCTTTCCACTGTGTAAACATTGCGGTTTGGCAGTCTGAAATGTTTCCTCCTTCCCTGCCCTATATATTCTGCTTATGTTCCTACAATAAATGAGACTTGATCAGAACCTGTCTTGTCTCCATTCCTTGTGTCTTGTCCCTTCTCCTCACTCCTCTTCCAGACCCCCATTGACTGACCCTCTGGGCAGGTCAATGTGAACTTGGTTATGTTTATAGTACCACACATGAGTTCCCTCCCATTGAGGGGACCTTATTTCTAAACAGTCTGCTGTTGGTTACCTCCAAGATAAAATTGCCACTACTGCACCAATAGACATAGTTTGCTGGGCCAGTCGTTGTTGTTTATGAGGATTTACAGCTGGGCATGCTCATTGATTGGTTTTCTCCCTTGGCACCTTTTATAGTATCTTCTGATAACATCAGAGCTAATCCTTTGGAGGAGGACTCCAGGCCAGTCAGAGCTCCAGTGCTCCAAATTCTCTGTTCAAAGGACTTCAGCAATAGGGTGTTACCGTCAAGTTCTGGGAGGAAAACAAAGGCAGGGAGTTTCTTGGACTACCTTGACCACCAACTTCAAGGGAATTTTCTTCTGTGTGACACTGAGTTTTTGTTACTAAGCTTTTAGCTACACCTATGTTCTTGTATATCTATCATATGTGCATTGTGAACTAACTTATTTTCCTCTGTTTTTTTCTTAGCACCTAAATATTATTTATCTCACGTTCACTTCTTTTGTGTAATCCCCCCTGTTTTATTCCCAGTTAAAGAACCTCCTCCTAGCCCTTTTCTCCCTTAATAACCCCATCACAGTTTACATTTTATTTATTTTAAGTTAAATAATTCATTTTTATTATATATTATATGTAATATATAACATATATAACAAAACATATTATATGTATAATATAGCAGAAGAGGGCATCAAATATTCCTGATCTGGAATTACATATGATTTTTAGCTACCATGTGGGTGCTGAGATGTGAACCCAGGTCCTCTGGAAAAGCAGCCAGTTCTCATTACCACTGATCCATCTCTCCAGCTCCCAGTCCCCTTCTTAAATGAACATTTGAAAACCATTCTATCCAAAACTGATTCTTCCTCAGAGATTTAAAAGAGAAATAAACTGCACTTATGTAACAAAATATATGACAAAAGCAATTTAAGGGAAAAATGGTGTATTTTGTCTCAGAGTTTGATAGTCAACACAATATGAGGGGCTTTCAGCCATGGTGGCCACAGTGTTAGACAGTTGGTCACATTTCCTAAACAGGAATCAGAGAAACATGCATGCTGGGAACCAGCATGCTTTCTCACATTTATTCAGTCCAGGACCCACCCATTTCCTTTGGATTTATGACATATCTACCTACCTCTGTTAACCCAGTCTACAATCTGTCTCTCAGACATTCCTAGTAGATTGTGCCCATCATCATTTTAAACTCTACCAAGTTGAAGAGCAAGATTAATCACTACAAGAGCCTTTCACTGAAATTAGCTTCAGAGTCTTAAATAGAATCAATCTCTGAATCTCTGTTACTTTATTCAGTAATATTTTCCTTCATCTTCAAGTTATTTATCTTTTAACTTGCTAATTTGAAGCAAACATTCATTTTTGATAGATCTGATGTTCTGGTGTCTTCACATTTTCCTATGGAATTATTGTCCTGTTTATTCAACTTTGGGCACATAGTACTAACAAGAGCAAAATTATTATGGAAATCTGTGTATAGGTCCATACTTACTTTGTGGAACAGCAACCCTACTTCTTATTAATTAATTATGAACAGTTACCCTTCCTCAGATTGTTCCTCTTGTCTGCACCTGAATAACACAAGAAGTTCAAGTGGGGCATTTACTGACCTCTTTCAATCTTGGGTCTCAGAATTTGGTTTCTCTGTTATGTTCAGCACAGCACTGTATGATGTTCTGATTCAACATGGTTATGTGATCTGGAAGCATGCTATAATAGGCAATCATTAATGGTCACTTGCCTATCACGTTCCTTGTTACTAAAGATGTCAAGGTCCTCTAAGAGGGTGGGTCTTCTTCAGAACCCTGAGAATATAGAAAGTGGACTACTGGAGTATTTCAGTCATGAACTCTATTGAAGAAATGTTGAGGGTGCTTTCTGGAAAGGGTCTTAGGAAGTCCCTATCAGGGTCTGCTTATGAGTACTCACACTGTTCTCTAAGTCAATATTTTCATCTAACATGTTAACTAAAAGAATGATATTATTAATGTGTTCGACATACACATTGTGAATGAGAGAGGAATGAAAAGATTGTTCAATACAACAACAGCTCTTAAATTTTATTTTAAGTGTCATATGTCACATGCCTTTTGTGGCAGGACTCAGGAGGAAAAGGCAAACAGATTTCTATGAGATCATGGCCAGCCTGGACTAATAGAGTGTTTCAGGGCAACTGAGGAAGACTGTCTAAAAAAATTGGGTAAGATTAGAATAAAAATGTTCATGTTTTCTAATATTTATTTATTTATTTATTTATTTATTTATTTATTTATTTATTTTCTTTTTTGGTCTTTTCAAGACAAGGTCTCCCTGCAGTCCCAGAAGTCCTGAAACTCACTCTGTAGACCAGGCTGGCCTTGAACTCACAAAGATCTGCTTGCCTCTGCCTCCCAAGTGCTAGGATTAAAGGCATGCACCACCACGCCCGGCTTAATATTTATTTATTTATCAGAAGATTTTACTAAGCATATTACAAAATGCATTAAATTATTGTTGTTAGATGTTAGTAATCGTACTATGAGAGACTGAGTAGAAGTATGTGAATTGAAGTAAAATGGACTCTTTTTTAAAATTTCTTTACGTGTATGAATGTACTGTCTACATGTAGGTTCGTGAACCCGTGTCGTGCAATGCCGCGGAGGTCAAAAGAGGGTGTCAGATTCCCCTGGAAATGGAGTTAAAGACGGTTGTCAGCTGCCATGTGGGTGCTGGGGATTAAACCCGGGTCCTCTGCAAGAGCAGTCGGCACTCTTAACCACTAGGCCATCTCTCCAGCCCCTGTAAAATATATGAGAATTAAGTCCACTATTCCCAAAATATTAGTCAAATTTGAGAACAAATGTGTGAGCATTTCCTTCCCTTCCCCAGTGAGCTTCTCTCTCTATGTGTATCTTTCCTTCCCTTCCCCAGTGAGCTTCTCTCTCTACGTGTATCTTTCCTTCCTTTCCCCAGTGAGTTTCTCTCTCTATGTGTATCTTTCCTTCCCTTCCCCAGTGAGCTTCTCTCTCTATGTGTATCTTTCCTTCCCTTCCCCAGTGAGCTTCTCTCTCTATGTGTATCGTTTCACTACCACCTCGCCGTGCATGCTGCTGGGAAGAGAGAAACAAAGATGGAGTCCCAAGATTGGAAGCAGTCTGTCCATGTCCCATTGACCTCTTTGTGTTCTCCAGTTGAAGTTATAATCATGTCCCTTTTTAGTACTAGGTACATTTTTAGGAATAGAAATGATGAATTGCTATTAAAAACAACCTATTACGAATTTGAATCAGTAATGAAGAGCATTTCCTACTCTTCCTGAGAATCCAAATTTGGTTCCCCACATCTGGGTTTATACACTCACAATTATCTGTGACTCTAGCTACAAGAAAACTGGTGCCTTCCTTTCTCTTCCACAGACATATGCAGACATGTGGTACACATCCTCATAGACACATCATTATGCATACAAAAGTTAAATTAAAACACACAAAATAACTTGCTTGTATAACCAGTTATAATACAGGATGGAAATCAGATCTCTGTATTATCTGTGCTTTAATTATTTACTGAGTTTTGTTTTACACTAATAAAAGACTGGTATGGTGGTGCATGCCTTTAATCCTAGCACTAGGGATGCAAAGGCAGGCGGATCTTTGTGAGTTCAAGGCCAGCCTGGTCTACAGAGTGAGTTCCAGGACAGCTGGGGCTACAGGGAGACCCTGTTTTGATAAGACAAAAAAAAAAGATTATAATAAAAAGACTATGAATTCAGATTCATCTTTATGTGAAGTTGGATTTACACTAATAAAATCCTATAACGACTTAAAGCCATTTTTGTTTAGATTTGTCTTTGCATCATCAATTGACAGGGAATGAAGTTAGATTTTAATTTTATATATAGCTTTATAGTTTAGTGTAGTTGGATAAATCCTTTCTAACAAAGTTTCTGTGACATAACATAGTCATCCCATTATCAGTTTCAATTAAATATTTCATATCTTCTAGACACTGAGTTATAAATCTTCCCTTCTATTTCACTCTCTCCAACTTCTTTCTAAAAAATTACTAAGGAAAACAGAATGAGAACTCCTTAAAATATGAAAACTACTATACCATGTAGCAATTACACTACTCTATATGCATACAAAAAAAATAAAATCAGAAAACTGTATTATTCACAATACAAACGATTTGGAAACAACTCAAAATGCACATCAACAGATGAAAGGATGAAGGCAATACAATGTGTAAATGCAATATAATGTCATTTAGGCTTGAAAAAGAAGAAAAGACTTCTATTTTGGACAACATTCTTTAATCAAGAAGATACAGTCACTGAAATAAGCCTATCACAGAAAGGCAAATACTGCAAAATTCTATTCAGATAAATATGAAGCCATTCTAATTAAGGAGAAACTGAAATGTAGGTGTAATTGGTAGACAAAGGAGAATAAGAAATTGACTGTTACAATACAAATTTCTGTATAAATTCTAGATATTAGTGTACAAAACTAATGTCAACGCCATGCACAACATCTCCCATTACTAATAAAGCTAGCCCCTAGAGGTGAAGCAGCTAGGTCAATACCAGATTAAATTATCTATTATCTACGACTCAAGTAAGTAGTGCCTTCAGCAGTAGGAATTAGCAGCAAGTTCCTGAGGACAACCAAAGCAATGACAATAGCTAGTGATAATACTGAGCCCTAGATGCCAACAACCCCAAAAGAAGTAACCCCTTCTTGCCACTGGAATTTTTATATTCTACATGTGGTAATAAATAGGGGTGTTGACCCTCCAACACTTATACACTGATGTAAGCACTTTTTTTGCACACATGAGCATATGTATATATTTTAGGAACTTTCTGCAATATCGGGTTTCTACATGCATTTTTTGAAATGTCTTATTGGTTAGTTATCCTTCCTTCACTCTCTTCTTCATCCTGCCCTCTCATTCTCCATGAAAATTAAACCTTCTTGTTCTGTTCTGTGCCATTCTGCCTGCATATCACAGCAACTCATCCTTGAAAAAATGTTCTGCAAACCAGGGCCTTTTACTAGTTACCTGACCTTTATAAATTTTCTACACACAAAATGCACACACACACACACACACACACACACACACAGAGAGAGAGAGAGAGAGAGAGAGAGAGAGAGAGAGAGAGAGAGAGATTCAATGCTAGTATTCACAAATGAGAAGGAACATGCAGTGTGTGCTGGTGACATACTCTCTTCGTTTTTTCATATTATTTGTGTTTTTTCATTGTGATATGGGCATAAGAATGCCTGTTGTTGGTTGTGTTTCCTATGTGAAATTCTATTCTGCCTTTGTTTAGTTGAAGTTTGTTTCTGTTTATATTGAAGTACTTTAGTTTTCTTTTTCTCAGGTTTGAAATGTTAGTTGCCATGGGCATTAGTTACTTACAAAGAAGAAGGTATGTCTGTGGCAGGCAGATCAGAAGGGGAGGGGCAAGGTGGACATGGACACAGCTTGGGGTGTCTAGTCCTCTAGGAAGGGTAGATATTGTCCCTGTAGGTGTAGAATGTATCTAGTCTGGGTGCAGGGAATCAGGGTACAATAGGCAAAGTCGGGGCTACGAGGTGAGTCCAGAGATATGAGGTGGGAAGATCAAGTGCAGGAGCATACCTTCCCACAAAGCTGGAATGGGGCAGAGTCTAGGAAAAGAGTTCAGCTCCTCTTGGGTGCCACTGTAGTCTAACCTACTAGAGTAGTAGCAGCTCTGTGTCAAGCAAATCAGGATGCCAGGGGGAAGATGTGTGTTGCAACAGCCTATGGAGGGTTTAACAAATTAGGCAAAGCATATATTTAGGAACTGGAGATAGAGAGTACAACCAGTCTGGTTGCTGGGGATCAGGGTTGAGTAGAGAGGGTCTAGACTAAAAGGTTAGTCTAGATATCTAAGGCAGAAAGAGCAGGAGCAGGCCTGGACCCCAGGATAGAAGGGAGAAAGAGTAAAGGGGAAGACTGGAGCTTCCCAAGGTGCAGAAGAATCAGAGTGCAGTGGTGGGGTCTGAGCTACCACGTAGTAGGCGGGTGCATGGAAGGCAGATCCGGAGGGGAACCAAAGGGCAAGGCAGAGATAGGGACAGCTCGTGAACTGTCTAAGAAATAAAGGTGGGGAAGGCAGCTAGTAAGGGGGCAATGGATTGGATGCGGTGAGTAGGGTCTAAGTTAAGAAACCAGTTCAGAGATCTGAGATGGAGAGCAGGAGCAGGCCTAAGCCCAAGGTTAAAATGGGGACAGTGCAGGGCGTGGCAGCGCAAGCACCTAATCCTATCACTCTGGAGGCAATGGCAGGAGGATCTCTGTGAGTTCAAGTCCAGCCTGATCTACATGGCAAGCTCCAGGTCAGCAGGGAGACACTGTCTTAAAAAGAAAAAAAAAAATTGGGACAGTGAGGGGAGGGAGTGTAGCTGCTCAAGTTGTAGGGGGAATTAAGAGTGCAGTGGGTAGGGTCTGACTGACCAGGTGATAGGAAGGACTTTTTGGCTGAGCAATCAGGAAGTCAAGGGTAAGGCAAGGGTTGGGGTTAACATGTGGAGGGTCTAACAAACTAAGCAGGAACAATTTTTGTTTTTCTTTTTAAAGTGAGATACTTTATTGTTTTTATTTTTAATAGTTCACATTTTCCCTTTAATTTTATTTTACTCTAAAATATGAATACATACCCTCATATGAATACATACCCTCCACCCATATACCACAATTACAAAGTCTGAAAATAAGTGGTAAGTTAATTCTAGAGCCCATTAAGGTACATTTGCCTTCAGATCAAAAGAAATATAACATTAACTTTTCTCAGCTTGCCTTTCAACTTGGGATTTGGTAGTAGCATTCACAAATGAGGGATGACATTCACTGTTTGTTTTTCTGGGACTGTGTTACTTCACTTAGCATAATGGCTTGGAGTTCTATAACAGATAAATACTATTCGATTGCACCACACTTTCATTTTCCTTTGATCTGTTATTGGACATCTATAAACATATCATTTCCTAGATATTTTGAATAGAGAGGCAATGAACATGGAGAAGCAAGTATCTCTCTAGTATAGTATAGAATCCTTTGAGTATTTATCAAAGAGTGGCATAGATGAATGATATAGAAAAACCTATATCTAAGCTTTTGAGGAATCTCCAAACTCATTTCCATTTTGCATGTACCAGTTTGCATTCCTACCACCAGAGACCAAAGATTCCTCTTTCCTAATATCCACACCAGCATTTGTTGTCCTTATTTTTCCTTTACTTAATCTTAGCCATTAAGATTGTATTAAGATGATATCTCAAAGTAGTTTTAATTTGCATTTTCCTCCTGGCTAAGGATGTGGAATAGTAAAACCTCAAACATTTGCATTTTATCATTTGAGAACTCACTGTTGAGTTCCTTGCTCCAATATTTATCTGGATTATTTGTTTTCTTCAATTTTAGTTTTTTGTGTTCTTTGTTCACTCGAGATAATGTTAAATGTATAGCTGGTAAAGATTTTATTTTCCTTTCTGTAGGGTGTCTCTTCACTTAAAGGTGCTGTCTCCTTTGATGTCCTTGATGTTCACATATTCACACTTGTCATTTGTTAGTCTTAATGCCTGCACTATCAGGGTCCTCTTCAGAAGTACTTTCTTGTGCCTATAAGGTCACATGCATTCCCCATTTTTTTCTCTCTCAGATTGAGGATGTCAGATCTTATGTTGATTTCCTTGATCCATTTAGATTTGGGTTTTGTGCACGGTGGGACATAGGTATCTAGTTTTAAAAGATTCTGTCTTTTTTCCAATGTCTAGATTTGTGTCCTTGTGGAAAAAATCAAGTGACTGGAGGTGCCGTGATAACCAAGCATTACTCTTACCCAGCTGTGAACCCTAGGGACTACAGTAGTGGCTGACCAGGCAAGACATGCTCCCTGAAGCAATAGTCATATTAGTGTCTAGGAAATAATTAAATACAGTCTTGATTGGATTTAACACTCTGTTTACAAGGTGGAACCCAAACTTGCCAATATTTTGGAGCCAAGAAACTGTCCTCAGACATAGACCCTCAAAGAGAAATTAATGTTATTATTCTGCTAAATCAACAGAGAACTACACTGACACCCAATGACATATCCTTATAGCCAGCCGTAGATTAGTGCATTTCCCAACTTTGAACATAAAAGCTTCTTTTTTGCAATAGTTTGTAATGAACACAGAACCACAATCAGACAAAATGCAGAGAATAAGTGATAGCAGAACTGCTTAGCATTAAATGAGACATGTACTTCTCATTTCTCCACAACAGTCACAGAGATTGTTTGGGAAAATCATTTGGAAAAGTTGTAAGATGAGTAGTAGATAATTGCAATTCAACTTTTTTTCCCAATAAAACAGGGGTTTGGGCAATGATCTCAGAACCGTTATAGAAGAATGTACAAGATATCTGCAAGTTCAAGCCAGACTAAATCACAGAATTATGGGGGGGTCTTACTTCCTTGGCAACTGGTAGGGCATTTCCTAGAAGACAAGTGTGTGTGTGCTAGTATGATTTGTTACCAATCTAAAGAGAAATGCTGAGCTTAGAGGTTTGCTAACATGGCCACAGTAATGTCTGTAGCTATCTTTAACTCATTGGCCTCCCACACTTGTGGTGTTAAATCATTTTGTGGAAGTTAGGTGTATACTAATGACTGCACAGCAGTGCTCTCTGTGCTTTTAGCTTTTCATCTTCACAAGTCTTTTTAAAAACTGACACACTATCCAACAATATATAGGAGGATTATATGGTACTCCACTGAGCAACAACAAAAAAAAGTACAAACGCTTGGCAATGAGGATTAAATTTAAGAGCTTATTTTGTCTGGGAGAGGCATTGTCTCCTTACTATAGGGTAACTCTTATATATATATATATATATATATATATATATACATACAAAAAAAATAAAAAATAAAATAAAAAATAAAATTGTGACTTAAAGAAGCCAAGGAATGATGTTGTATTAGTCAGGGTTCTCTAAAGAAACAGAATGAATAGAATGAATATAATAGCTCTTATTAATTGGTCACATGACAGAGCTCAAGGAGTCCAACAATAGCTAGGCTGCACTGGAGAGGCTGAAAATCCAGGGAACTGCTCAGTACGCAAGCCTGGATGTCTCAGTAGTCCCAATCTGGTGCTGAAAGCCCAATGGATTCCAGGAGATCTGCTAGTTCTGCTGGTCTCAGAACACACTCAGATCTGAAGGGTTGATCACAGCAGCAAGACAAACTCACCAGTGAGAAAGAGGCAAGCCACAGGAAAAAAAAGGACCAGCTCCCCCTGCCATGGACTTTTATACTGCCTGCCTGCAGAAGGTAACACCCACATTTGGAGTGGGCCATCTGGCTTGAGGTAGTCCAATCTGAAGATCGTTTTTCTCTTATTTGTTCACCCCTAGTCCAGTCAAGTTGACACCCAGGATTAACCATCACAGATGGTTTCCATTTAGAGTTTTTGCAACTTATCCAAATGGAATTTGACACTCCGAAAATTAAATGATGGCAGTTCTAACATTTTACCTTCTATACATGCTTCAATAGAAGCCAGCTATTGTCCATGTCATCAAATAACAAATATTTTAAATTATATAGTTTTAATTAACTAAAGAACACTTATTGGGTCAACATCAGTGATGTTTCTACATGGTTTAAGTTCCATTTTTTTCTGAAAATGCACATTTTAAAGAGTACTTTTAAAAAATATATTTAATTGATGTTTTGTGTATTTCAGACATCATTTTTCAGTTCAGTTCAGTCATATTCCCCTTTCCCTTCCTCTCACCCCACCTCACCCCACCCCTCCCCAGATTATACATTCTGCCATAACTATCCTGCATCTTTCTCTCACTCTTTTTTTATGTTTAGGAATTCACATTTTCCTCCATTAATTTTATATTACTCTAAAATATGGATACATACTCTCCACCCATATACAATAGTTACAGAGTCTGAAAATAATTGGTGGGTGGATTCTAGAGCCCATTGAGAGATTCATATTATTGGGGCTGGAGAGATAGCCTAGAGGTTAAGAGAGCTGACCGCTCTTACAGAGGACCCGGGTTTGATCCCCAGCTCCCACATGGTGGCTAAGAACCGTCTGTAACTCCAATTCCAGGAGTACTCCAGTTCCAGGGGAATCTGAGACCCTCTTCTGACCTCCGCAGCATTGCACGACACGGGTGCACAAACCTACATGCAGACAGTACACTCATACACATACAAAAATAAATAAAAATAAAATTAAAAAAGAGAGATTCATATTATAACAACATAGTTGCTTTCGGATAAACAGAAATATAACAATAGTGCTATTTAGCTTGCCTTTCATCTGGGGTATTTTGTATTAGCATCCACAAATGAGGGAAACCATTCTTTGTCTTTCTGGGACTGCGTAATTTCACTCAGCATAATGGCTTTGAGCTCCATCCATTTATCTGCAAAGTTCATAATGCCATCTTTCTTTACTGCTGAATAGTACTCCATTGTGTAGATGTACCACATTTTTATTATCCACTCATCTGTTGAGGGGTATTTTTAAACAGAATAATTTTACAATGGTTAGGAGATCCTATGTAAACTGAAAAGTGTATTTTTCTTTTCTATTTGCTTTAAAAATAATAGAATGTTTCTTACCATAAACGAAATTCTAGTTTTAATAAAATGATAGTTTTAATAAATAAAACTGTGAGACATTCAGTGCAAAGAAAAAGAAACTCAAGTAATAATGTGATTTCAGAAATGCAGCGTTGATGCATATCCCTTTGGGCCATGAAAGCAGATGCCCATGGAAGTCTTCTCTACTTTCTAGGAATAACTTGCTCTTTCTCCCTTTCATAAACCAAGTGCAGCTTATATTTTTATTCTATTATACTACTGTTTGTTAACACTATATTTTTTAAATTTAAATTATCTACAATTATATTCTTCCTGTTAAAACCAAGAATTCTAAAACAATAGGTGTTTGATAAAAGATGAATACTTCAGTTACTTTTGAATGTCTCTGAAAATTTTAAAGCTGACCCATCCAAAAATTGAGCCACTAGAAACATGTGAACATTTAAATTAACCCAATTAAATTAAATATTGAAATTCTGCTTGTCGGTCACACACATTTCAAGTATTAAATGACCAAATACGGCAGTCCTACTGGGCACATGGAACCAGAGCAGTGCTGTCACTTTTTTTTCTCTTTTCTACCTTATCTTTCTTTTCCCACCCTTTATTTTTTTATTTTTTTATTATTATTAAATTTTTCCCATAAGTCATACATCATTTCCCAATTGAATCTAGAGTCACTTCCCTTTCCATGCCCGCCACCCCACCCGAGTCCCTGCACTCTGCCATACATGCCCTGCATCTTTTTCTGAGTCTTTCCAGAAGTGTTTCTTTTTTTTTTTTTTTTTTTTTTTCAGTTCTTTAAGTTGTTGAGTAAAAGTGCAGGATTGATGGTTGTTGGGATTGCCAAGGAAGAATCTTGGAGCACTTCCTTAAGGAAAGCATGACATCTTTTAGGGAAAAAAAAGTCCTCCAATTCAAGCCATATGTGTGTGTATATAAGTGGTGTTACTTTTAAATTCTCTACTGCACAATGTTGTTTGAAAGTGCCCATGGTCCATGGTGGATTACAACAGTAATCTATAAATACTCAGAAAAAAGTAAAATGTGCCTTTGAAAATGGCAATAACCGAGGGTAGAGAGATGGCTCACCATTCAAGAGCACTGCCTGCTCTTGCAGAGGACCAGGGTTTGATTCCAGGCACCCACATGGTGGCTAAGAACCCTCTTTAACTCCAGTTGCAGGGGAATCCGACGCCCTCTTTTGACATCCAAGGCATTGCATGACACGGGTGCACCAACCTACATGGAGACAGTACACTCATACACATAAAAAAATAAAAAAAAAGAAAAAAAGAAAATGGCAGTAACCATCCCACAATTTACTATGAAACCTCTGCTATGAACATGTAGCAGTCTAGTCCAGTCCCTGGTATACGGCGATATTCAAGCTATGTGCATTGAACAAATGGCTGTGGTATCAGAGATTTTCCTGAGCTATGGAGATTTAAAAAATATTCTATCTCTGTGCTGTAGCTGGACTTCTGGTTATTTGATTTTCATGGGTACCTTGGAAGGCTTTAAGGAAACAGGCCAATACTTTACAGGATTTACTGACTGCTGCTATTCTGAAATGGAGTAGACAACAGGAATGATCTGAAAAGCCTACAAGTCTAAGGTCACAGATTTCAGGGTAAATTAGGAAAGAGAAATCTTTATTAAACAAATGTAAACAGATGATATTATTTTTTTGAGATAAAAACCAGCATCTTCTTTTCCAGACATTTGCCTTTGTTGTCCAGATTCCTACACTGGACCAAGTAAATCCAATTTTCTGTTGTATGCAATGCCTTGGGGAGAGATGTGACTCAATAAAAAGCAGAGAAAATCACTGCCATCCTGCAGATGGTGTCCGAAAGTCTAAGCCCTGAGATGAAAAGACAGTTCTGAAGGCAAACACAAGGGATTTTCAAGAAATATTTGATGAGAGAGAAGAGGCTACACAATGTATTTGCCTGCCCACCAAAAAAGATGGCTTTCTAAGTAAGGAAGGAAAAAAAATGAAACTATTTGGTGAGACAGAAGTTACAGGTGCTTTCTGGAAAAGAGAAGCTGTGTGGTAGCCTACAAGGTACAATCCCTATAGATGAAATGCCTGCATAATTTGCATAGGAAGCCTGTCTCTGTATAAGAGTGTCTAAGGTACATTATGGGAAGTTCTCTGTTCTGGAGCAAGGAAATTGCATCAGATTCCTTCCTGGGTAGTCACATTCAGCCTAGAGTTAGTTGGAAGAGTGAGTCATGGACTCAAAGCAGCCAAGTACTTAAGAAGCTGCGTTCTTCATCTATGTGTTCAGTCCTGCTCTGCTTTGCATAATCACACAGAGCAGTAGTCAGAAAGGATGGAAGACACATCAGAGTACACTTTGCAAAGACCAATGTCTAACAGTGCAAGAGTGGATGAACTTGCACTGAAGGTAATCTGTGTATAGAACTTAATATATATGGCAGAATGCATGAGTTCCAGAGATGGGGTGGGGGAGGTTATTTTATGAAATGCACAAAAACAATAAAATATTTTTATTTTATTTTTTATCTTTTATTGAAGTTTTGTGGATTTCATCTATCACTTCTCATTTCAACCCAGATTCACTTCCCCCTCCATGCCCCCTGCCCCTCCAAAGTTCATGCAGTCTGACATACATGTCCTGCTTCTCTTCTGAGTCTTTTCAAAGTTGTTCAAGGTAGATTACTTTTTAGGGGGAAGAGCTCTACTGCTTCAGTCAGTTCCCTGTCCCAGTTCTTTTCTTGTTGTTCCCTCCAATCCATATTGTATGCCACATATGTATGTCACATATGTATGTCACATATGTACTAAAATCATGTCATCTGAAAAGAAACTATGTGCTCTTTCCAAATCATACTTCGGGATCCACTTTTTTCCCTTTTAATTTTATATTGTTCTGAAATATGCAAACATACCCTCTACTCTTGTACCAAAATAATAAAGTCTAAAAATAGGTAGTAAGTTAATTCTAGAGTCCATTAAGGGATTCACATTCTAAGAACACAGTTACTTTTAGATAAAGATAAATATAACATTAATGTTACTCAGTTTGCCTTACTTGATGCTAGCATCCACATATGAGGGATACCATGCATCATTTGTTTTTCAGGGACTGTGTTACCTCAATTAGCATAATATCTTCTAGTTTCATCCATTTACCTGCAAATTTCATGATGTAATCTTTCTTTACTGCTGAATAGAACTTCATTGTGTAGATGTACCACATTTTTTTCTATCCACTTATTGGTTGAGGGGTACTTGGTTTGGTTCAAGATCTTCGCTATTGTGAAGAGAGTTGCAATATACATGGATGTGCATGTATCTCTGCTGTAGGATGAGTCTTGTGGGTATATACCCAGGAGTGATATGACTAGGTAAGATGGTAGGCTCATTTTCTGTCTTTTAAGAGTTATCCACACTGTTTTCCATAGCGGCTGTACAAATTTGCATTCCCACCAGCAGTGGATGAGTGTTACCCTTTCCCCACAACCTCTCCAGCATTTGGTATCATTTGTTTTCTTGATCCTAACCAGCCTTATTGGCATAAGATGATATCTTAAAGTGATTTTAATTTGCATTTCCTTAATTATTAATGATGCTGAACCACTTTTTAAAGATGTTTCACAGCCATCTTTTCTTCCTCACTGGTGAAGTCTTGGTTAAGCTCTTTACTCCATCTCTTGAGTGGATGATTTGTTTTCTTCTTTGTTTTTTGAGTAGTTTGTATATTCTGGAAGTTAATGCTCTGTCAGATGTATCAGTGGTAAAGGTTTCCACCCACTATGTGGGTTTTCTTTTCACTTCATTGATTGTTTCTTTGAGTTTAATGAGGCCCCATTTGTCAATTGTTGATCTTATTTCCTGCACAGTTGCTGTCTGACTTAGAAAGTCTGTTCCTGCCCCTATGTCTTGTAGGTTGGTGTCAACTTTTTCTTCTATAACCTTCAGAGTTTCAGGTTTCACAGTGAGGTCTTTGATCCTTTTGGACTTAATAATTTTACAAGGTGAGGTAGGGATTTAATTTTATTCTTCTACTAGTGGTGATCCAGTTTTGCAAACACCATTTGCTGAAGACGCTTTCTATATTCCATTGTGTCTTCTTGGCCCTTGTTGTCAAATATGAGGTAGCCGAATTTGAGCTCAAGTTTGGCTCTTCAATTTTGTTCCATTGGTCTACAGGTCTGTTTTTGTGCCAGTACAAAGCAGTCTTTATGACTATAGCCCTGTAATATAGTTTGAAGTCTGGTATAGTGATGCCCCCTGTATTTCTTTTTTTGCTCAGGGTTGCTTTGGCTATTCGGGGTCTTTTGTTTCTCCATATGAATTTCAGGATATTTTTCCAAGTTTGTGAAGAAACTCTTGGTGATTTTAATTGGGATTGCATTGAATCTGTATATTAATTTGGGTAGAATGGTATATAAATTTTCCAATACATGAGCATGGGAAGTCTTTCCATCTTCTGATGTCTTCCTCAATCTCCTTCTTCAGGGGCTTAATTTTTTTGTCTTTGGTTAGGTTTGTTCCTAGGTATTTTATTGTTTTTGAATCTATTGTGAATGGGAAAGTCTCCTTATATTCCCTTTTCAGTTGCTTGTTGTTGGTGTAAAGAAAGGCTACAGATTTTTCTAGGTTACTTTTGTATCCTGCCACTTTACTGAAAGTCTTTATCATTTCTAGGAATTTTCTGATAGAGATTTTAACATGTCTTAGGTAAACTATCATATCCTGTGCAAAAAGGGATAGCTTGACTTCCTCTTTTCTAATTAGTACTCCTTTAATTTCCTTTTCTTGCCTTAGTGCCCTAGCAAGCATTTCAAGCACTATATTGATGATAAGTGGCAGCCTTGCTGGGTTCCTGACTTTAAGGGAAATGATTCTAACATCTCTCTATTTAGGATCATGTTGGCTGTGGGTTTGTTGTATATGGCTTTGATTATTTTGAGGAATGTTCCCTCCATTCCAATTCTCTCTAGAACCTTAAACATGAAGGATGATGGATTTTGTCAAAGGCTTTTACTGTGTCAATTGAGATGATCATGTGGTTTTTGTCTTTCAGTCCATTTATGTGTTTTAAGATGTTTATTGATTTATGTATGCTGAACCATCCTTGCATCTCTGGTATGAATCCAACTTGGTCATGATGGATGATTTTTTTTTTTTGATATGGGTCTTTATGTGGTTTGCAAGTATTTTGTTGAGCATTTTTGCTTCTATATTCATTAATGAGATGGGCCTTTAGTTTTCTGTTTTGGTTGTATCTTTAGCTGGTTTGCATATTAGGGTAATGCTGGTTTCATAGAAGGAATCTGGGAGATTTCCCTCTGTTTGTATTTTTCTGAACAGTTTGAGTAGTAATAGTTGTAAATCCTCTCTAAATGTTTTATAGAACTCTGCTTTGAAAACATCTGGGCCTGGGCTTATTTCTGGTGGGGAGATTTTTATTACATTTTCAATTTAATCAAATATTATGGGTATGTTTATGCTGGCTGTCTTATCTTGGTTAAGCTTTGGTGAATTCCAGTATTTTAGATATTCATTCATTTCTCTTAGGTTTTCAAATTTAGTAAACTATAGGTTTATGAAGTATTCCCGTATGATTGTCTGGATCTTTTTGTTGTCCCTTGTGATGTTTCCCTTTTCATCAGAAAGTCTATTGATTTGGACTTGCTCTTTTTTTCTTTTGGTTAACTAGGTTAGAGGTCCATCTTGTTTATCCTTTCAAAGAACCAACTTTTGAGGTCTGTCTATCTTGTTTATCCTTTCAAAGAGCCAACTTTTGGATTCATTGATTCTTTGTATTGTTTTTGTTTATTTGTTTGTTTGTTTGTTTGTTTCTATTTCATTGATTTCTGCCGTGATTTTTGTTATTTCTTCCTGTCTGTTGGGCTTTGGGTTCATTTGTTGTTGTTTCTCAAGTGTTTTTAGATGCAGTGTTTGTGCTCTTTCTTTCTTTCTTTTTTTTTTTTTTTTTTTAGTGTAAGCACCCAGGGCTATAAACTTCTCTCTTACGACTGCTTTTAAAGTATCCCATAAGTTTTGTTGTGTTGTCACTTTCATTTAGTTCCATGAATGCTTTTCTTTCTTTATTTCTTCCTAGAGCCATTCGTTATTCAGGAGTGTGTTGTTTAGTTTCCATGTGTTCTTGTTGGGGTTATCCTGGTGTTGATATTGAGATTTATTGCACTGTGATCTGCCAGAATGCATGAAATTATGATGATGAGGTTGTTCTCCAGCTGTAGATTGGAGCTAGCTGTTACAGAAGTATTCTCTTGTAAAATCAGTAAAACTGCCTTCTTTAATTGACTAATGGACATAGAAACTGTGAAAAGGATTATTCTCTATTCAGAACCAAATATAATGCTAAAGTCTCCTTAAGCTATGCACTTAAGCAAAATATATTAATACAGGAGCTGTGACATCAACAATGGATTATTCTACCAAGGAGATGTTGGCCAGGGGATCCAAGCCCCCAAAAAAGGTAAAGGCTCCTTGCCTCCAAACTGGGATATCTGCAGGAAGAGAGGCGATAAGGCCCTGCTGTTGAAGACCTGATATAAACATGGGAAAGATGTATGGAGACCGCACTTGCAAGCATACGGATGGTATCTGAAATGACAGAGAGTGTTACCAAAGGCCACTAAACCAATAAATCAAATATAGGTCTCCTTGAGTCAAGCAAGACTCCTCCATCAGCACCAGCTACACCTCATCTGCCTGGAAATACTGTGCAGCAGTGGCAGCCATATGTCTGTATATCCCAAATTTAATTGACTATTAGCTCTCTCCTTGGAGGAATAACCCACGGCTGATGCCACAAGCTTACATCCTCTAATGGTTAGGAGATGTTATAAACCACAGGAAGACCCTGTCATACTTAACAGAAGAAAATGTAATTCATGGATTAACATACCATAAAAAAATATGTGTATAACAAAGTAACCTACCATAACAATTAGTAATGTTTAAATACCTATATATCTAATTGTGTGTGCTTCATTAGTAGGATCAAAAGGCTATATATTATATTGTTTAAATACCTAAATATCTAATTGCATGTGCTTCATTAGTAGGATTGAAAGGTTATTCCTGGACAAGCTGGCAGCCCATGAAAGAAAACAGCCAGAATTGACTAGAGACCAAGACAACAGCTCTAGAGAAAGTAGACTGTTTTGCTTCTCATCCACCTGTGCCCCTTTTCTAAGCCTAGGGAACAATCTGAGGAAAAGGGGGCGCAGTAGAATGTAAGGGCTGCGATTGGGTGAATGGTGAAACTACAACAATATAGACTGGACACTCATTTGATCAACTTGATTGAACATACAAGCCCCCCCTGCTGGATGGTGGGACCCATGAGCTGTGTGGGTTTGGGCACAACTGCTCGCAAATTGGTTTTACATGAAGGGTGCTTGTACTCACAAATTATCACTTATTGTTAAAAAAAATGAAAACAAAACAAAACAAAACAAAGATGCAGAAAAGTCACGGCAGAACGCATGATCTGGAATGGGTAGGGGTGGGGCGGGGGGAAGGGAAGGGGATATATGCCTGAACTGAATTGGAAAATGATGTATGAAATACACAAAGCAATAAAAAAGGAAAAAAAAAGAAAACTAGATGGATCTAAAAAAAAATTATTTCAATCCTTATTTATTTGTTGAGTTATTTTTTTCTGTGTCCCAGTATGTGATAGATTTTGTAGAATATTCCATGAGGTTCTCAGTAGAAACTATATTCTCAGTTCTTTGGGTGGAATATTCAGTAGATGTCTGTGAGGTCCATTTGGAGTAATGTATTGTTCAGTTCAGATGTCTCTCTCTTTATTATTTGTCCAGATTATGTATCTAAAGAGCTCAGTGGGGTATTGAAGTACCCCACTATTAGTGTTTGGGATTAATCTATGCCTTAATGTCTTGCAGGACTGTGTTTATAAAGTTTGGTGCACTGGAGTTTGGTGCATATTTATTTATGATTGTGAAATCTTCATGATTAATTGTTCCTTTTATAAGGATGTAATAGCTCTCTTTGTCTTTTCTGATTAGCTTTACTTTGAGGTCTATTTTGTCTGATATTAGAATGACAACTCCTGCTTGCTTTTTGGTACTATTTGCTTGGAATATCTTTTTAATTTTTTAAAATTTTTATTTATGTATTATTTTTTATGTGTATGAGTGTACTGTCTGCATGTAGGTTGGTGCACTCATGTCGTGCAATGCCTCAGAGGTCAGAAGAGGGCATCAGCATCAGATTTCCCTGGAACTGGAGTTAAAGACTGTTTTTAGCTGCCATGTGGGTGCTGGGAATCTAACCCAGGTCCTATATAAGAGCAGTCAGCTCTCTTAACCACTGAGCCATCTCTCCAGCCCCATGGAATATCTTTTTCCATCCTTTCACTTTAAGTTGGTGCCTGTCCTTGAGGGTGAGATGGGTTTCTTTTAGACAGCATATAGATGGATTCTGTTTCCTAATCCATTCTCCCTGTCTATGTCTTTTGATTGGGGAGTTTAGATCATTAATATTTAAGGTTATTATTGAGAGATATGTGTTGCTTCCTTTAACCTTATTTTCTGTTTGCATTCTTTGTCTAGTTTCATATTTTTCTAGTTATACTTTATTAATTTCTATCTCTAGCTGCTTGGGGATAGGTGCTCCTTTCCTCTGACCTTTTAATTGCTTTGAGTATTTTCTGAAGGGTTGGTTTCCTGAACATGAATTCTTTTTTTTCTTTTTTCTTTTTTATTTTTTGGTCTTTTTGAGACAGGGTCTTCCTGTAGCTCTGGTTGTCCTGGAACTCACTCTGTAGACCAGGCTGGCCTTGAATTCACAGAGATCCACCTGCCTCTGCTTCCCGAGTACTAGGATTAAAGGCGTGAGCCACCACGCCCGGCCTGGACATGAATTCTATCATCTTGTTTATGCCATAAAAGATTTTTCTTTCTAGGGCTGGAGAGATGGCCTAGCAGTTAAGAGCACTAACTGCTCTTGCAGAGGACCTGGATTTGATCCCCAGCACCGACATCGTGGCTGAGAGCTGTCTTTAACTCTAGTTCTAGGGGAATCCGACACCCTCTTCTGACCTCCATGGCATTGCATGACACGAGTGAACAAACCTACATGCAGACAATACATTCATACACATAAAAAAATAAATAAAATTTAAAAAACTAAAAAAAAATATTTTCTATCTCCTTCAACCATAATTGACATTTTTGCTGGATATAGTAATCTGGGTTGACATCTATAGTCATTTAGTACTGGAAATACTTTAGTCCACGTTCTTCTGGCTTTCATAGTTTGCACTGAGAACTCAGCTGTAATTCTGATTGGTTTTCTTTTATATGTAACTTGCTGTTTTTCTCTTGTGGCTTTCAGTATCTTGTCTTTTTTGTGACTAATGTTTTAACTATAATATGGCATGGGAATTTCTTTTTGATCTAGTCTATTTGGAGTTCTATTTGCTTCTTGTATTTGTATGGGTTTGTCTCTTTTCAGTTTAGGGAATTTTCTTCTATTATTCTGTTAAAGATCTGATCAATAATGTTGTCATGGGATTCTTCTCTTTCCTCTATTCCTATAGTGCTAGGTTTGGTCTGTTCATAGTGTCCCAAATTTCCTGATTGATCCACTCTTGTGTTGTTGTTTTTTTTATATCTTTTTATTCATAATCTTTGTTTGAGCTTTCCAGTTTTTCCTTTCTATCTTCCAATATGATATTCTATTTTCTGCTTCATCCAATCTGCTTTTGAGGCTTTCTTCCATCCTTACCTGTTGATTGGATGAGTGTTCAATTTCCTTTTTCCTTTCATCCTGTGATTTCTTTAGCATTTCCATTTCCTTTGCAGCTTGTCATTCTATTCTTGTAGCTGTTTATTTCCCTGGTCCATTTCCCTTTTCATTTCAGGATGGGATCTTTTTAGTCTTTCTATTTCCTTCTGGAGTTTGTCATTGTCTCCCTCTAGTTCCTTCTGGAGTTTGTCATTTTTTTCCCAGTTCTTTCCTGAGTTCCTTATTCTCTCCGTTTAGTTCACTGATTTGTCCTTTATAATCTTTGACTTCTTTGGTTATGTCTATGATTGTTCTTCTAAGATCAGCATCCTGGGTTCCTTCCAGTGAGATCTCTTTATAGGCAACTTCTATAAGACTTGGTAGTGTCTGATGAAGATTTATTATGTGCTTTTCCTATGTTCCTTTTTCTTTGTGTCTTTGGAATGTGGGGTTATTTTATTGCATGAATCTGAAATGTTTCTTTGTTGAGAAAGCTTAATTTGCTTGTTTCCTACAGATACGTTTGTTGTCTTCTCCTTGGATTATGGATGGCCTGTTGTATTGGGTTTCCAGTTTTCCCTTTTGGTTATATATTGGGAAGTTCAGCTGGCTCTTCCTTTTCTGGTCTGGAGGTTCTCCAGAAGTCCATCCTATTCCCCAGATGCTGAGCTGCCTCCTTTCTCTGGCCCTGATGAGGGTCTGGCTGGCTGGGTGACTCTGCCCTGCAACAGGCCCCACCCAGAGGAGCAAGGAACCTGCCTGCTGTTGTGCGCACCTATTCCCCAGGTGCCACACTGCCTAATAATAATAAAATATTTTGAAAAGTCATAGCCATTCTGACTGGACTAACATGAAATCCCTTCTCTCCCAACTTCTGCTCCTCTATTATTTTTTAACAACTCTCATGTCTGACTTGTGTTTCCCAAATGCCTTCATGCGTGGGTTCATCCACTTGAGCTTGGTCAACACACCCTTAAAAAAGACTTTGTTTCCTTCTCACGGGGTTATTAATCAGCAAATATTCCACAGTTAGTGCTGTGGCTTCTTTTCCACTGCTCCAAATCATTTATTTTTTCTGCCCTGGGCTTGAAAATGTCTTGTGAATGCTGTTGAAATCATTGTGAGTTCATATATGCTACATTTATTTAGTTTCTGGAAAACACTGTTTACTCCACCTGGAGCTATTAAAATCCTTATGACCTCTTTTATAACAATCTCTGAGTCCTGGGAAAGAAAGGGCTTGAATATAGCTGTCCCATTTATGGCTGAGCATACAGAAGGCTCATACTCTGCACATTGTTTTGTTGTGGGCCTCTATGGTAATCATTATCTGCTGTAAGAGGCTTTTCTGGTGAGAGTTTGGAGATATACTGATCTATGTCTAAATCAACAAGTCAGTAGGAACCATTTTAACATTATGCCCATTTATCAGAATAATAGTAGTTTCTCCCCTACAACCTGTAACCTATCCAGCCAAATGTTCATGGCACTCATTACAATGAAAGGTGCAGTCTACATTTTGTGAAGAAAGACTTAAATTCAAAACAGAAAATGATATATTACTCCTCGAATATGTATACCACACTTTCATCAGTGAACATACTTTGTCAGGTCAGATGTTACTGTAGCTTGAGAAGTTCATAGCTGGGTAGGGTTGATGACTACTTTTCTTTTCAAGTAGCATGTATAGCAACTTCCACGGTGAAGAAAACTAGACAGTATAGTTCAAAGTTCCAGGTCAAAACCTGCTTGATTTTCTCTCAAAGTTCATTCTATGTTTCATGTAGTTGTGTCTTTAGCAATTGGATTTCCCAAATATTTCTAGAGGGTAACCAAGAGCAATAGAAATAGTCAATATTTTTACAGGACGTAGAAGAACCACTGGTCAGAAACTTCTAAAAATGGAGCCCAGTCCTGATGTTAGAATTTTTATTTCTTTAGATTATAGGTTAGCTCTGTTTAAATTGTTTTCATGAGCATATTTATAAATGCTATGGAGTATCTACAGGATAAGTTTCCAAACTTATTCAAAAGATATTTTCTGTATGTTACCCCTCCTCATATTTCCTTCTATATCCTGCCCTCTCATTTCACAGTGTGTTTAACCTTTCCTTTTTAATCAATCCTATTCCCTTTGTATATTACTGCATTCTATCTCCCCTACCATGAAGACCTCCACTAATACCCCATATCAAGTTTCCTGATGAATGTGGGTTTTTTTTCTAATTGAAATGAACATATGTAAATATTCAAAGCTGGTATTCTGATATACGAAAATCTATTTTTTCCTTTGTTGGTCTGGGATAATTCATTAAGGATTGTTGTTAATGGTTATATTCATTTACCTGTGAATTTCCTAATATCTTTTAAAGGTTAAATAATATTAGACTGTAATTGTACAACATTTTCATTGTAGATTCATCAGTTGATGGACATCTAGATTGTTTTCATAGCCTTGCTGTTGTGATTACAACTATGAACATGAATTAGTAGGTATTTCTGCAATAATACACAGTGTCCTTTGGATAAATAACTAAAATCGTATAGCTGAGTTACATGGTAGATATATTTCTAGCTTTCCGAGGAACCTCCACATTCATTTCATGGTGGCTTCAACAATTTATACTGCCTTAAGGAATGGACAAGTATTAGTCTTTGACCTTTTCCCTGCATCCATTCTTAGACTTTCTGATATTAGTGAGATGAAATAAAAAAGGGTTTTAATTTGTATTTATCTAATGGTTAGTATGTTGAGCATATTTTAAAATTAATTCTCAGTCATATGTCTTTCATCCTTTGAGAATTCTGTTTAATTCCATGACAAATTTTCATTTGCATTGGTCATTTTCTTGATATATATTTTTGTTTCTGTTTCTCTATATATTCTATATACTAACTTTTTTAAAGAAGTGTATTTGGCAATGGCTTTTCTCACATCATGTAGGCTTCTCCTTCACTGTAATGATAATTCACTTTGCTACATGAAGATTTTGTTTTGTATGAGGTCTCATTTTCCAGTTGTTAGTCCTAAATTCTGATCTATCTGGGTCCTGTATAGAATGTCCTGTCCTGTGCCTCTGTGGGCCAGTGTAGTCCCAACTTTCTTCTAAATCAGAGTTTATCAGGTCTGATGTGTACAAGGACAGATTTAATTTGATTCATTGGGCTATAAAGAAAAAATACAAGAGGGCTGTAGGGATAGCGCATCCTTTCAAGGCTGAGGCTAAAACCCACAAAAGAAAAAAAATATATAAGCATTATGATGTTGAAAGGGGGCAGTGAAGAAATTCTGGAGAAATTCAGCAGTGGTTATGAATTAAAAATACATCGCATGCATTTATGATATTCTCAAAGAATATATTAACTAAAGTAAAGTTGAAAAAATGTATTTTCTACATACTTAAATTTTAGTAACTTATTTTGTGTTATATTTTTTATCCACTCCCAACAAAATGATAAAATTATTCATTGTTTATCATTTTATAATTTAAACTTTGTGATTCTTTTCATAGAATGTGTTTCAAGTATTCATAGGATTTGAAGTATGAGAATTGCCAAAAATGATTTAAATTGTCACTATATTGTTTTCAATAAATATTTTGTATAATGTGTTATATGTGAAAATATATGTCATTATACATGTTTAACATAAATTTGCACCCTAAGATATTCCTCTGACGAATATGGAAATGGCATACATTGTTCTTAACTGGTGATACCCACCCCACTCCCCCACCCAACCGACAACAACTTTCATGCCACCAGACTTGCAATTTCCGCTGAGTAATTTACTAAGTTGACATTATAATGAATTATATCTCACTAAGTTTCATTTCCTGTTCTAAAAATAAATAGCGTAATTTTTAATACTTGCCTTATGGATACATTAAGAAATATATGACACCCTTTCTCGAAGAGACAACAAAAGGAATATATGACAATGTGTTTACTATGACTCTAATATAAGACTGATTTCACTGAGATTATCTCACCAAAAAATATATTAAAACTAACCACTCACAACGTTAAAATGGTATGGAAAAAGGAGAGAGAATAATTTAAAGATTTCTGAACTATTTTCCTTTGGCCTGTGAGTTGTTTCAGAACTGATTACGTAATATTTACTTCTTGAAACACAGTACACAATATTTGTTGAATGGATGAATGAATGAATGAATGAATGTATTAAAGTACACTAATTCTATGATCAGTTCTAACAGCATTTCTACACGCCCACATTTCTTTCTATAAACCATTACAACTGGAAATACATACTATAATAATATATATTTATATATATATATATATATTTTTTTTTTTTTTTTTTTTTTTTTTTGTTTTGTTTTCGAGACAGGGTCTCCCTGTAGCCCCAGCTGTCCTGGAACTCACTCTGTTGACCAGGCAGGCCTCGAACTTACAAAGATCCATCTGCCTCTGCCTCTCAAGTGCTAGGATTAAAGGCGTGTGCCACCACACCAGGCTTACAACTGGAAATATGTTTCAAACTATGCTTAGCAACATAAAATGGTATAAATAATATAGATTACATAATAATCCCTTTTTTTCAGACTATTGTAATAAAGTTTATTGATGTTTTTATTGCCAAACATGACTATTTCTACCAAGTTGGGTAATAAATGTCAGTAAACAACCACACACCAAGTTTGAATGGATGTCTCTAAACCATCCTGTTGTGTTAAAGTCACATTTTCCTACTGGACTAGTTTATTAGTGTACTTTGACTTCAAATGAGTTATGAAATTAGAACATAGAATGAGCAAATAATAGAAATTAAAATATCACTTGATTTTAGAACTTTCTAGATTTCAGAGTTATATGCTTAGTTGTCCTGGAACCAGCTTTTGCTTATTTTTCTATTAACTAGAAATAAATAATTCTAAGGTTGGAAGAACGTTCGGTTTATTAATATTCAGTATATACTATAATTTCTGATTTAGAGCATTTACTAAGTAGATGTGCATTGGTAATGAGTTATTTAGCAAATTGAACTTATTATTTTCCTTGTTATTGCATGATGAATTTATGTTTACCTTCAAGATTATTTTATAGAAAGTTAGGAGTATGAATTATTAATTCATTTGCATAAAATAATATTTTAAAATGATTTTCCTTCCACTTTGTTGTCATTTATTTTAGTATTTGACATATTTTACCTTTGAAATTATTATTGTTCTAAACCACTTTACTTGCAATAAATGTAGAAATTGATCATCTTTCCATTATTCCAAGGCCTCTATCTCTAAATCACATTTGGGAAAAATTTAAAATATCTCCAGTTTCTCCAAGATACATGTCTTTTTAAATTTCAGTTCGTTAATTATTCCCACATCCTATTAAATGAAAGGTAATTTTATGAACACAACAGCGGTCCTGACAGATTTTAATCAGGTGGAGTAGTCCATCTTCTAAGCGATACAGTGAACCATTTTGTTTTATTTTTTTCGTGTTTTTTTTTTAATTTATATTTGTTTATTCACATATGACCCCCGTGTCCCCCCCACAACACTTCCCCCACCCCCACCAGAGCTCAGATTCTGCCAACTGTTTTTCATCTCTTTCCAGTCTTTCTAAAATTCAATTCTCAATGTGGAACTTGATTGTTTTTGAGCAGAAGTTCACTGTTCCGTCAGTTCTTCGATTTTGCAGTCCTTTCTGTTGTTATTGTTGTGCTGTTGTTTCATATGCATCCACCACCAACTGCTTTGGACAAAGCTCAGGAGCCCTGCACAAGGAATACGTACTTACAACTTAGGTTATTGGCGCTAGCATCCACCAGATGAGGGGATACCATTTGTCATTTGTTTTTCTGGACTGTGTTATTTTACTTCCACTGAGTATGTCCTCTAGCTCCCGCCCTTTTCCTGCAAAGCTCACGATTGTCATCTTTCTTTTACGCTGCATTAGATACTCCATTGTGTAGCTGTCCACATTTTCTGCATTATCCACTCACTGTGAGGGGGCATTTGGGTTTGTTTCAGCCCTTGTATTATAAAGCTAGAGCTGTGAAATAATAACTATTGGCTCGGCATTGTGCGTCTCTGTGGTGGCTTCTTTCTTTCTCTATGACGGTGGAGTCTTGTGGGTATATTTGCTAGGAGAGGTTGTATGGCTGGGTCGAGGTGGCAAGTCATTCCAAGTCTTCCACAGGGTTCTCCACACTGCTGTTTTCATAGTGGCTGCACGAGTTACATTCCAGCTTTAACACCAGTCAGTGGTGAGTTGTTCCCTTTCCCACAGAACTCTCCTAGTATTTAGGTTACCATTTGTTCTTTCTTTTTTTTTTTTCTTTAATTTATTTATTTCTGTATGTGTTCGAATGTACTGTGTCTCATTTGCAAGGTTCGTTGCACCCGGTCTTGCAATGCCGGACGGTCAGAAGAGGTTGTTGGTTTCCCCTGGAACTGTGGTTTTCCTGGAATTGGATTTTCAGATGGTTCTCGGCCGCCATGTGGGTTGCTGGGGAGTTAACCGGGTCTCTGTCATGAGCGGTCGGTGCTCTAATCCGCTAGGCCCTCCTCTCCAGTCCCCCCCATTTGTTTCTTGATCCTAGCCAGTCTTATTGGAGTAAGATGATATCTTAAAGTGGTTTTGATTTGCATTTCCTTAATGATTAGTGATGTGAACACTTCTTAAGGTGTTTCTCAACCATCTCTAATTCCTCACTTGTGAAGTCTTTGTTCAGTTCTTTTCTCCATCTATTCAGTGGGCCATTTGTTTTCTTTCTCCTTTGTTTTTTGAGTAGTTTATATATTCTGGAAATCAGTGCTTTGTCAGATGTTTCTGGGTGAAGGTTTCCCACTTTGTTGGATTTCTGTTCACTTCCTTGTTTCTTTTGATGTACAACTGGATTAACGGATTGACTATATTACGTCAATCAACAATCAGCCTTGCTGAAGCACCCAGCTGCTGCCTACCTACCTGCACTGGCCTCAGCTGGTCTCGGAAGATCTCCACAGTGAACCATTTTGAATCAGTCCCTAGAACTCAGTTGCTAACTTACAGAAAGGACAGCTTTTGTGTGTAGCATTTTCCAGAGTACTTCATTGTTATTGTGACACTGCCTTTAAAATCTTCTATGATAATTATATGAGAACTTTTCTTCAAGTGAAGGAAATCATGGCCCATATACAATTCATTCTATAACACTGCAAAAAGGATTTAAGCTGATTTGTTTTTCCATCAATATGTGGTTGCACATCATCATCTTGGCACCTTGGCTTTGTACATGCTGCAATTTGATGTACTAGCTGTAAAGAAGCCAGCTAACAGGGAAGCACAGTAAACAAGTTGTTCTACAAAAATCAATGTACCGAATACACTTCCAAATTTACTATAACACAAATGTGAGTAAAGACAAGTAGTAGTTATCCTCTGCTGGATCTGTGTGGAGGGGAGGGTTGGGAAAAGAAAGGACTGCAGAGTGCTAAAGGAAAAGTTATCACCAAAGGCTACTTTCTAAATTAATCCTAGAACCATAAAAATTAAAAGTGATCAAAACCAATTTCTGTCAGATGTAAATTAATTGAATATTAATTTATGAATTCACATGTGGCTATTAAAATATTTTAATTATTTGTGTGAGTTTAATTAGAATAAATTTGATTACAATTAATGTTACAAAGTTAACTCAGGAAAAGAAGTGTGAAATACTAGTAGGTCACATGCTAATGAGTTACATAAATTACTTAGTTTTGAAACCTTTGCAAATATGAGTATTTAAAATATTGTAAATCAAACATTAACCAAATGCATTTCAGCCTGTCTTTTATTCATTGGCACCCTGTGTTTACCTTAATGAAGAAAATGAGATAAAAAATAGATAAGAAAGGACAAGAGCAAAGGAGCAAAGGGAGGGAGGAAAAGAAAGAATTATGCACATGGTTGTACAGACTGTTCTTTTGGGGGCAACTCAGGCCTCAATCAATGTAAGGCTGCTCTTGAAGGGAGGGCATACGTTTCCAAGCATTATATTAAAATTTCATGATCAATAATGCTGAAAGCTGCAGAATATACAAGCAAAATAAATGCCGACAATCCAACAGCATACGAATTTAATAAAATGCCATCCACTAGCTTCAGCAGTAGTGCCAGGAGGAGACGACCATCCAGATTACAACCTGTCAAATGAACCTCCATTTGTCAAGTAATAATAAAGCAGGATGCTACCTTTGTTCCAGGTTGTTTGTTCTCCAAAACACAGTGCATGATTCATATGCTAATATGATTCTCCTGTTTTCAACACCCAGTCAACAAATCAATGATTATTATCTTTAATAGGAGACAAATTTAATAGTTTTTATTTCCTTGCTTCTACCTGTGTATAGTATCAAGATGTGAAAATATGTCTTCTTTGGTTTGGGCAGAATTAAATTCCAGAGGCGATTCATATGTCACATCTGGGATTAATGCAGCACGTCTTCACTCTTTTCTGCTTAATGTCAGTTTAGAACTTTACTTTTCAAATTATTTTAAGTACATAAATTGTGAGCTTAGGAGCTCTGAACTGAAGAAGGCACTAAGAGGTAGATATTTGTCAAATGAAATCAGTTGGGGTTAGCAGAAACCCGTCTATTTGAAGAATCATTCCTAATGTCAGGATAACTTGTGAAAATACAGTGATTCTATTAGCTGACAGCAGCCAGAGTTATCTTAAAGAGTCTCAAGTGGGAGATTACCTTGATCAGTTTTGTTTGTGGGCATGTCTTCAGGAACTTTTTCTTGATTTACGTGGGAAGTCCCAGACCACAACATAGTGCCAACACTCTGCAGGTGATCTTGGGTTGTGTAAGAACCCCTCACAGGCTGGGCCAGAATTATCAGACCAGAAAGTTTCATTCCACCTAAATGTGGAGTAGAGAAGCCATGAGCCTACTATCTGTGCTGTAGGTAGCAGGTAACCAATTGGTACTACACAATTCCTTTGTAGACCAAAAGATCAAGAGTGATTCCTAGATGCCACACACTGAGCTATAAAACAAGAACTGTTAGATGTTAGTTTTGCTTTAATTTTATTGTAACTGTGCCCTGGTTCTCCATTTGATTTTACCCCACAGTTAAACTCTGGATATTTTTAAATGATATTGAACCTTTAGAGAATTGGACATTTATAAGGGTCTCCCTCTAGCTGTGGCTGTCCTGGAAATCACTCTGTAGACCAGGCTGGCCTTGAACTCATAGAGATCTGCTCGGCTTAAAGTTGTATTTTTTTTTTTTATTATTTCTGTATGTGTATGAATGTACTGTCTGCATGTAGGTTGTGCACCCGTGTCGTGCAGTGCCTCAGAGGTTAGAAGAGGGTGTAGTATTCCCCTGGAACTGGAGTTCTCCTGGAATTGGAGTTTCAGACGGTTCTCAGCCGCCATGTGGGTGCTGGGGATTGAACCCCCATCTTCTGTAAGAGCGGTAGGCACTCTTAACTGCTAGGCCATCTCTTCAGCCCCTAAAGTTGTATTTTATATTGTTAAATTAATGAGATCTTGAGGACACAAAAGAAATAAATGGTTATGGCTTGAAGTGAAGTGTTTCTGTGTCACACTGATAAGACATAGTCTTCTAGTTAACTTCAATAACAACAGCCCATAGTTATCTGAGGGTGTCTCATTGAAGGGAATTTACTTGATCAGATTGCCATGTGGACATTACTGGGAACATTTCTTGGGTGCCAATTGATGGAGGAGTAACAAGCTCACTGTGAGCAGCGCCACCATTTGGACAGGTGGTCTTCAGTTATTAGGAAAGCTGAGTGAGTAAACCAGTAAACAATTTTTCCTCTGTAGTTTCTGAGTTAAAGACTTGCCCTGAGTCCCTGCCTTGGCCTACGTTGATGATGGGCTGTAAATTGTAAAATGAAATAAGCCCTTTTCCTCTTCAGTTGCTTTTTGGTCGTGGTGCTTATCACAGTAACAGAAACCAAACTAGAAAACTGATCAAGGAAATCCCATTTTGAGTGATTTGTATAAATATGATTCTATCCATCTTTTAATTATATCAATTGTTGGGGCTGGAGAGATGGCCTAGCGGTTAAGAGCACCAACCACTCTTGCAGAGGACCCAGATTTGATCCCCAGCACCCACATGGCGGCTGAGAACCATCTGAAACTCCAATTCCAGGAGAACTCCAGTTCCAGGGGAATCTGACACCCTCTTCTGACCTCCGCGGCATTGCAGGACACGGTTGCACAGACCTACATGCAGACAGTACATTCGTACACATACAGAAATTTAAAAAAAGTTTAAAAAATTATATCAATTGCTTGAGAAAGAACAGTGTACTTGTCATATTTAAAAATATATTATAGTGAAAGTATATAAATTACCAGATATATAGAATGATCAAGTCTGTATTTACATGAACACTTCAGTTAATCAAAGTATACCATAGGCAGAGTTCATGCTAAATCAGTAGATTTTTCCTTCTTTGGACACAGTACCAACGAGAAACTTGGTGATTATGTTAGATATTACATACTTGGGATTTATTTTGTGTTAATAACTTTTTACATTATGTAATTTTAAAAGTCCTGAGTTATCCTTATCAAATTTACCTTCTAACCAAAGTATCTATACAGGCAAAGATTCTGAATTTTATTAAATTCATTCAATCAATCAATATCCGTTTGGCATCCTATTATGAATAGGTTTTGTATTCTACTCATAAATCAAGTTATAGTGGTACTAAGAACTTACTAAACTTACTAAGAACTTAATTGGATTGTTGTTTGTCCATTGTGGTTAGGGGTCTGATAAGAAAATAAATAAATGTATTATCTATTTGAAATTATGTGGGACAAATTCAAGCAAGTGGTTCAAGAATATGAAAAAGTATCAGCCTTAAAAATTTTGCATTTATTAAAAAAGAGTATTAAATGATTTTTTCCTTTTACTAAAATATAATGTATTTTGCAGTTATTTTCATTCAGTCAATAATGTATATTATTGTAGCAGGGTATTTGTGATTTTTACAAAATAGTTATGAATAAGTGACAATTGAATGGGAGGTGAGTATATGACATATTGCCTATTGTTTGGTAAATTTATCAAATTTATACAAATGAAAAGAGACAGAATCTTGCTGTAACTAATAAAATGAAACTAGTAAACTAGTAAATGTAACTAGTAAAGATGAAAACTGAACACTTAAAAGTTACTTAAATTGAGAACAGTTTCTTTCATTTACCAAAACGTATTTTATTATATATATATTTTTTTTTATTTTTTTTTATTTCAGTATGTGTATCAATGTACTGTCTGCATGCAGGTTTGTGCACCCGTGTCGTGCAATGCCGCGGAGGTCAGAAGAGGGTCTCGGATTCCCCTGGAACTGGAGTTCTCCTGGAATTGGAGTTTCAGACGGCTCTCGGCTGCCATGTGGGTGCTGGGGATCGAACCCGGGTCCTCTGTAAGAGCGGTCGGCGCTCTTAACCGTAGGCCATCTCTCCAGCCCGTATTTTATTATATTGCAGTTACTACAGATATGCTATTTGGACTTTTCCTTTCTGGAGAATAACCAAGTCATAGTTAATGAAAAAGTATATTAAGAAGTGAATTTCAACTTTGTTCATTTAGTTTTTATTTGTAATGAGTGTGTATTTAGAGATACCTACTCAGATTAAGCAGAGATTCATGAGTTATATCACTTCCTCATATCTCTGCTCATTAATTTTCTGCGTTGATCTTACAGAGACTTATGCATATTGTCACCACCGCTATGAGATCATAGGAGCAACTTCCTAGCTGGCTGGAAATCATTGTTTCTTTTGATCTTCCATGTCCTCTGGCACTTACAATCTTCCTGCCCCTCCGCCACCCCCTTCTATAATCTTGAGACTTGGGAGGCAGAAGTTGGATACAGGCATCTTATTTAGTGATAAGCACTCTGTAGCCCCTTGTTCTCTCCAGATTGGCAAGTTGTTGTTTTCTGTGACGATGACCATCTGTTGCATAAAGAAACTTCTCTGGTGAGAGTCGTGAGATCCATTAATCTATAGGTATAGCAATTTAATATGATAACTATTTATCCGAAGAAATAGAATTGAGTTTTCCCCCTGTCCTGTGATCTGTCTAGCTTAGGTTTATATGCCCAATATCAATGTCAGGTATCATCCCAATTATAAGAACTAGACTTTAAATCCAATTAAAGAGTGATAAGGTCAGAGGCCTTCGCACATGTCACTTTCAGGTATCCTGCCACTCCTGCTAGCTGCTGCTCCTAAGCTGGGCATCACACATTTACTAATACTAAGTAGAACACACAAGGCATCCGAATCAATGGCACTATAGATCATGTATTAGAAATTACCAATGCAACAGCATTGGGATTCGGAGTCTTTGAAGGGTGATTAGGTTGTGAGGGTAACACACTTGTGAATAAATTAATGATGGTTATAGAAGAGCTTTTAGCATGCAGATTCAACCTCTTATTTTCTCTGCTGCTTCTGCTTCTCTTATCTTTCTGCCTTCTGCCACAGGTAAGAAAACAAGAAGACAGTTACTAGATGTGGGCCATCAGTCTCCAACTTCCCAGCCAACGGAACTCTAAGAAATAAATCTATTCTTCATAAATTAAAAAAGGAGTGTGTATTTGTATGTGTTATTGTAGGAATACACAGGACAGGATGTGTGTATGGACATCAAAGGAAAAGCTTCAGTCCAGTTCTTTTTTTTTTTTTTTATTGATGCCTTTGTGTATTCATACATCAATTTCCAATTCAGTTCAAAGCATATATCGCCCTTCCGCTTAACCCCCCCACCCCACCCCTACCCATCCCGGATCATGCATTCTGCCGTAACTTTTCTGCATCTTTCTCTGCTTTTTAGTTTTGTTTTGTTTTCATTTTTTTTAAACAATAAGTGATAATTTGTGAGTACAAAGCAACCTTCATGTAAACCCAATTTGCAAGCAGGTGTGCCCAAACCCACACAACTCATGGGTCCCACCATCCAGCAGGGGGAGCTTGTATGTTCAATCAAGTTGATCAAATGAGTGTCCAGTCTATATTGTTGTAGTTTCACCATTCACCCCAATCGCAGCCCTTACATTCTACCATGCCCCCTCTTCCGCAGATTGTTCCCTAGGCTTAGAAAATGGGCACAGGTGGATGGGAAGCAAAACAGTCTACTTTCTCTGGAGCTGCTGTTGTCTTGGTCTCTAGTCTCTAGTCAATTCTGGCTGTTTTCTTTCATGGCCTGCCATCTTGTCCATGCATAACCTTTTGATCCTACTAATGAAGCACATGCAATTAGATATATAGGTATTTAAACAGTATAATATATAGCCTTTCGATCCTACTAATGAAGCACATGCAATTAGATATATAGGTTTTTAAACAGTACTACTTGTTATGGTAGATTACTTTGGTATAGACACAGATGTTTGGATGGTATGTTAATCCGTGAATTACATTTTCTTCTGTTAAATATGACAGGGTCAGTCCATTTCTTAAACTTCGCCCGAGGCAGGATCTCTTGTTCTCCACTGTATGCCATGGCATTTGGCTTTGAGCTTTCAGGGATTCTTCTGTCTCCCATCTCACCATATGTGCACTGAATACGTGCTACCATGCCTGGCTTCACTTGAATCCTTCACCTGTATCCTCATGCTGTGCCTCTGAACCATCCTATAGAACTTTGACTTTATGAGACTGTTGTTGAGCTTATTCTGGTTTAAGTAAGTCTTATTTGTGGACAAATATCTCCATCTAATTCATATTCCTTGAGAAAAATCTCCATGTTGAAATATTTGGGTCATTATAAAGTTTTACAACACATGCAATATATAATAAACTTGTTGTTTACACCTCCCTACATTTTTACAAATATTACAAATTGTAAACCTCACCGTATAGGAATTGAAATATGACCTATAAAATTTCTTCTCAATGTCTGTTACTTTTCCTATTTCTTATTGCGCGTTAAATGAAAAACAAGTCAATAGCTGTAAATTCATCATTTATCATCCATTGCTCTTCACAAAACCTCATATTCACAGCCTCTTTCAGGAGAGGTGACTGTCATTATTACCTAGGTGGATGAAATAATAAAATCCTTCACCAATTCCTACTATAAATGCCACACTGTAGGTATGTTGGTCAAGAAAGTAACCTATGTTCCTTGATTGTGAATTTTGTGTTTATGAAAAAGTTTTGCCATGTTTTTGACGATTAGATAAGGAAGAGATAGATATTTTTAAAAAGTAAAGTTTATTAAGATTTTTATTATTTACCTTATTTAGGTAAAGGTAATTTCTATTCTTCAGTATTTTCTTGTTATATTATTTTGTTTCATTTTTATCTTTCAAATCATTACAGATTGGTGTTGATTTAATGATACAATATGATCCCCTTTCTTTTCATACATGTATCAATGCTTTTATTCAGGTTTAGATATCATTAGTTCATATACAAAAACTGAAAAGAGTTAATATTGGGATCTGCAGGAATAAGAAATTAAACTAATTAAACGTGATGTGATGTTTTATGTAATTCTGTATGTTTTCAGTTATCATTTTGTGCCCACATGCAAGTAATGTACCCTGATTCCCATATATATCATTTAATTAAAAGTACTCCCACATCATAGGACATTATCTGTGTGAAAACATGTTCCTCTTTACTCAGAAACTTAAATTTTAAAGCTATTTTAGCATTCTATCCACCAATTATAAGCAGAAGTTAGGGTTAGGCATATATATGAACTAATTTTGTGAGATGGAATCATCCTTCCAGTTTGCCAAGTCAAATTAGCAGATTCCCAGAAGATACAGATTGCTCTGCCAAAGACAGAAAAATTCTGTTCCCTTGACAAAATCAGTGTGTATGTGTGCATATGGGTTACCTCCTCAAAATATACAAAGCCAGAGTATATTTATTGAAAGAAATATCAGAGATAATGAGAAAAATGGGAGTTAAACACTCATCTTTCAGGGTATGTACATTTTATTAAAAGTAATTTTCAAATGGAAGTACAGAATGGATAAGTTTCAAAATTATTACCTGGTAGGGATGGATTTTTTATAAGTATTTTTAAATTTTTTTTTAATTTTATTTATTTTTGTATGTGCATGAGTGTACTGTCTGCATGTAGGTCTGTGCACCCGTATCCTGCAATGCTGTGGAGGTCAGAAGAGGGTCTCAGATTCCCCTGGAACTGGAGTTCTCCTGGAATTGGAGTTACAGATGGTTCTCAGCCACCATGTGGGTGCAGGGGATCGAACCCGGGTCCTCTACAAGAGCAGTCGGTGCTCTTAACCACTAGGTATCTCTCCAGCCCCGGTAGGGATGTATTTTTACCTTCAAATTAAAAGAATAAATTTCAACCAAAAAGGTACAAATATTCACTGTAATGACTTTTATAATTTTCATATGTATATTTTGTTCATCATAGTCCCAATTTATTTAGTAATTTTGAAATTATTTTCTTCAAAGTATGTGTCTTTCACTATCCATTTTATTCAAAAATATTTCTGGTTTGATCTTAAATTCACCTTTTAGAGCATTATTTCATTTATTATATGTGTGAGGAAAATTATTCATTCAGGAAAATTTCTTTTGTTTAAAAGGTCATAAGACCACCCATAGGAAGGCATTTTCACTTAACTTGTGCTAAATAGATGGTTGATGAGATAGTAAACATTTCCTGCCTGGAATTCTGCCTCTTATCTCAGTGCTTCTGGACCCAGCCACAGACATACAGCTCTCTGTAAATCTGCCTGATTCTCTGAATTCTTCAGAAAAGCATAATCTCTCCTTTTCTTCTTCACATCCCTTTTCTAAACATGCTTACTTTAATGCTTTGGGCTGCCCAAGCATATTGTATTTCTTTGCTTTTCTCTAAAGCTTCCTGCTCCCCACCATGTGGCTACCAGTCCACCATGTGTCTGACTTTTCATGCAGGCTTGAATCCAGCATAACTTCATGGCTTTTTTTTCTCTTCTCTCTTCCATTCTCCATCTCAGGGCAGATCTTGAGACTCCCAAATTCCCTGCCCTGAGGATCATATAATATATATTATTTATGTATATTTATATATTTATACTTAAGTCTCTTCAACTAAACTATATCTGACTTGAGTTATTTTACTGTGCTATCATTTCTGCCTATAGATAACACCTGTGTCTTTTTTTACTCTTTCCTCTTGAGATTAACAATGTTTATATCAAAGCTTTGGAAGTTCTGTGGCAAACCCAGTCACTAATGCTTTGTTTACTATCTGGTGACTCTGAAATGCTAGAATATGTAAAGTCAGAAGTGAGTTTTTTAAGAATAATTTTTTTTGATTCTTCTGAGAATTCCACACACTTTGATCAATGAGATCTCATCACCCATCTCCTTTCAGACCCACCCTCATCTTCTTATCCTTCCCGTTTTTGTTGTTCCTTATTTTTTCAAGGTCTATGGAGTTCATCTGTGCTCCCAAAACAGTCCTGGTGATAGGTACAGGCTCTGGAGGGTGGTCAAATAAGCCAGGATTAGATTTAATTCAAGGATCTTTCCTTGAATTAAAACTAATTCTCCAATCTCCCAGCATCCGTGAACTACCAATATTTTCTCAGCTATGGTGAAGCTTTAGACTAACTTCTGGATTCTGTGCTGTAATTTTGTCTGCCCTGAGTTTATACAGTACTGTGCAGGCTGTCCATAAGCACTGTGTTCATGTGTGCAAATAACCTGCTGGATCCACAAAACAGCTCTTTCATGAGTTCATTCAGCACTTCTGGAATCTATAATTTTTCCTCCCCATCTTCCACAAAGATCCCCAAGTCTTTGGAGGAGATGTAAAATAGGATATGAATTTAGGTCTGAGCACTCCACAACTGCTATACTCTTCATGTTTACCAGGTGTATGCAGTCGCAGTCTCTTTGCTAGTCACCTTCTGTTACAGGAAGAAGGTTCCCAGTAACTTTGAATAATTTTTGAGTTCATTTTCAATAATAAATAAGGTATGATGTTTCATAAAAATTGGGTCTGATATTTCAGCACCTCTGAAATTTTGATGCCTTTTCTGAGAGCACGTTGAATCATTACTCTTTCAGACAGAGGTGTGAGGGAAAGTAATTTCACTAATGAGGTATAAACATAGTAATATATTTGCATAGGTATGAGAACTAACATGGGGGCTTCTTTTTATAAGTTCCTTCATCATCACCTTAATATTTTTATTGTTTCTTTTGATACTTTTTCCATATGTTTTAAAATATACTTTATGTTATTTTTTAAAATAATTTTTATTGAAGTTTTGTGTCTTTCATACAACATTTCTCAGTCCAATTTAGACTCATTCCCCTTTCTGTGCCCACCCCACCTGAGATCAGACATTCTGTCATGTATGTCTTATATGTTTTTCTGAGTATTTTTAAAGTTTTTCTATGCAGAGGTTTATAGTTTGGGGGAGAAATTTACTATTTAAGTCAAAGCAAATTTTGCTTTATTTTTATTTTCTGTGTATGTGTTTATTGCATCCATATGTGCAAGTGTACCTGTATTGTCCAATGACAGTAGAGGACAGAAGAGGGTGTCAGATCCCCTAGAACTGGAGTTACAGCGACAGTTGTAAGCTGCCTTGTGGATGCTGAAATTTGAACTCAGGTCTTCTGCAAGAACAGCCAGTGCTCTTAACACTGAGCTGTCTCTACACCCCCCTTTGGGGACTTTTAATCTTTATTCTCATGACTGTATATTTATAAATACTACATTTGAAGTTATATTAGGGAAAGAAAAGAAAGTTGAAGTGTCATCCAGTTTAAATCTTAGTTTATTTTTTAAATATGTATTTAGTTTTAAGGGGATTATATTCTGTTACTTCATTTTTCATACTGTATCTTCCTGTGTATAAACAGCTTCAGATTTCAAAGCCAGCTAGTGTCTAACCACCAGGTCTTAAGTGAATGGCGACAGTGTATGATAGATAGGGACCAGTGATAATGAATTGCAGGCAGTTAAAGCCATGTGATAGACCCAGCCATTTGCTTCCTGATATGCACATTGCTGCCAGAATCATATAGTTTTTTTTTTATTAAATCTGTTTGTTCAAGCATTATTTTACATGAATCTCAGGAAATTGGCAGTTATGTCCTCTGATACTAACTGACTATGATAGACTGCTTCTAAGTCTGAATTTTCAATCTTACATGTAAGAAATTTGGAACCACCCATCCACAGTAACACTATTAACATGTTTTCAAAAATGAAAAATAGAACAGGGGCAATGATGGTCTATGTGACATCTGGTCAACAGCTTCAAAAGGTATTTCATTTCTATCACTGCATTTTTGTTAGTCTATTGTATCTAGTGGAGGGAAAATATCTCCCTGTTTGTATATGCATGTATTGTAAGAACCTTCTATAATAGTAGGTTTCCTTATAAATACTTTTACTGTTACTTATCTGTTCACATACTTCCTCTTCTGTCCTTCCCTTCAATTCCCCAACCCATTTAATACTTCCTACTCTATTATTTCTTTTCTCCCTTTATATCTCTGCATTCTGTCTCCCCTCCCATGAACTGTTCCCCCCCACACACACAGTTCACTAGTTTCCTCTCCTCTTTGGTTTTCCATTGATCCATGTATATCTAAGATTAGAAATAACATGCAATGTTTGCCTTTATAGGTCTGGAATACCTGACTCAGGGTGATTATTCCCAGTTCCTACAATTTACCTGTGAATTTCCCATTTTTAACTGTGGAATAATATTCCATTGTGTATATGTAACATATTTCTACAATTCATTCATTCAGTCATTCATTCATGTAGTAATAGACATTGCCATTGCTCTTGGTAACCATCAAAGACACTACATACAAGCACTATAGAAAAAAGGAGAAATGAAGCCTCCTATCTACTGGGTAGCTTACCTAGTGCTGAAAGATGCTATGGATTGTAATGGAAGAAGATATTAGTCATCAGCCTTAATCATCTGTGAATCCTGCAAGCTAAAATCATAACTGGTTTGGAAAGATATATCCAAATAAATGTAATAGCAGCATAAATTTTATGGCAGTAACCAATCACATTCTAAAAGGATTTAAGGTGTGCTTCACTAGAGCCTGCTGTACCAGACTTTGATATCAGGCCTGAGCTAGATAGGTCACAGTCCACAGGGAAGAGCTTAATACTATTATTCTGTTAAATAGATAATGTATTAAACTTACTATTATTGACTTATTGTTATATCTATACATTGATGCATCTCTCAAATTTTACCATAGAAGCTTCCTTATGCTTCAGATGCTGATTATCACATAGACCCACAACTAGCCAATGTGCAGAAAATAAGAGATTGCAGAGTGATTATCTTGGAATAGGACACCTATGTCAAACCCCTGCCTCCCAAAGCTCAGGGATCATTATGATAGGGGTGGCAGAAAGATTGCAAGAGCCAGAGGTCATGGATAAAAAAAGAAACAGTTTTCTAGACAGCTGGGAAATTATTCATATGAACTCATAGCAATGGTGATAGCATGCATAAGTCCCATGTCAGTTCATACTAGATATAATCACAGAATATATGTTGGGAAGTGGGTAAGAAATCTGAATCCCATTTGAGGATCTGTTGGTAAGCAAAGGGTGCTTGGAAGAGGAAAGTCAGATGTGTTTAAGGGTAAAACCTTAAGGATATATTAACCAGGCAGTAATGTATGGACACAAGCTGAAGGCCATTTGGGGAGGCAAGTTTGAATCTATTCCTCTTAACAAATATATATATATATATATATATATATGCTTATATAATATCTAATATTACAACATATGTAAAACAGAGTTCATGAAATTGAGTAGAGGTAATAATATCCACGCAGGTAGGGATCCAAGTTTGATCAAATATATTGTAGGAAATTTGAAAAACTCACTTTAAATGATAACTATTCTTATTTGATTTATCAGAGAAGTAGGGTTATAGAGCACATTCTTCATAGTAACACTGAAAACACAAACAGGTAAATACAGAGAATTGAAACTTATTTGACAATTGCCAGGTTAGAAAATCTTCAACTCTAATGAAAAAAAAATACTGGAAAGGTAGGATGAAGATTGAGTTTTAGTAATTCCACTCTTGTCAATCTGGCTTTCTCATTACTCTTATCCCCACAGTTGAGACCTTTGGGAAGGGCTGTCTTAAATAGAATGAGACCAAGCTGAGAGCTATATCTATGTTGCAGAACAGCTTGATCTGTAACATTAGACTCTACCTTATAAATGAAAAACTAATAACAATAAATAAATAATAATAGATGCACTGAGCCCATTCATTAGAGCTCAAAAACTTTTATGAGTTTTATCTCCAGTAATTTTACTGGATTTCTCGTGGCGAATTAGTCACCATTTGATATATTTTTTGAGCATTGATTTTTTTCCTAACAAGTTCCCATTTAAATTATTTGCCAATGTATTACTGACCCTGGATGGGGATATAGCCAACTCTAGCCCTTCCTGTCTACATGACTCGCTGAAAGTTGGGGAGCTAAGGAATAATGTTAAAGTCACCAGTCAAAGGGGAAATAATCAAAGAAAGACTGAAATATAATTATTAACTCAAGACATTTCCATTTTAGACCACTTCACCACATCACTGAGTTCAATTCATCACTGTTCCTTTTGCTATTGTTCCTTTTGTCCAGCTTCCAACAACAAAGTCACAGGTATTAAACAGAACAACCATGAGAACTTGATGCAGAAACAGCAGATTATTAAATAGTCAGGACAAGAACTTAATGGCCCTATGATTATGTATGTGATAAGCATTAAATAAAAATGTAGACAGGGGTTAAGAGTCCATAGATGATGTAAACATATGATGGAAATTCCAAGAACCAAAAGAGATGATAGTCAAAAGCAAAAGTTACATTAGAAGGTACACAAAGCAGGAGATGGGTACATTGAACTTTAACTTGTCACTAGAAACTTCCAAACATAAAATTGGAGAGGAAAAAAAGAGATTAGAATGATAAGATAGTGAGCATTCCATACCTTTAGTAAATTATAAGAAGTGTAGCATGTACAAATCAGGAATATCTGAAGAAGAAAATAAAAAAAGAGAAATAGAGCAGTTTGGGAAAGGGTTATTGAATTTCATAAAATCAGTGTTGGACAGCAAGGTATAAACATAGGGAGGTCAGAATGTGTAGAATAAATATCCCAATTTACACATAAGCATATACATTACCTAGAATTACAACATAATTTTTCAGTACATAAACAAATAGAAAATTGATATAAATATTCAAAGGAAAAATAATCCCAGAAATCTACCATCTTCTATATTCAGAAAAATGACTTATCAGAAGCAGAATAGAAATCTTTGTTTGACATAAAAAGGAGCAAATTTGATGTTCAGAAATCAATCTTCAAAGAGATGTTTAAAGTTCCTCAGAAGTAAGAAAAATATTGTTACAAAATCTGACAACACTAGAATTATGTGGATATTAACATTATTTTCTAAATCACAAATGTGGACAGGTAGTCTAAGGAAAGAAATATAGTCAAAGTATAAAAGAAGATTTTAAAGTGATTTAGAATAAACAACCACCACAAAAATCAGTGGAGACTGAAGAAAATAATGTAACTAGCAATGTGCCAATCAGATTTGGACGTAGTTGCCTGATATTGTGTTTAAATTCGTGATAGCTTATATCAATATAATAAATTAAAAAGAATCAGACTTGGTCAAAATAAATTATTCTATACAGTGGGAATGAGTCTTGATAAATAATGAAGGTTTTATTAGCAAGAGACTCATCTTACTGGAATAAGAGGAGACTTTGCTGAGAGCCTTGGATCTCAGCTGTACCTTTTCATATGTTTGGCTGTCTACTCCATTTCTGAACCTCACTGGTTTTGAGCTTGGAAAGATTTCACATTAGTATAAGATAATTGCTTAAGAATCTATCTTTACCTACTTATTATATCAATCTATCTGTCAATCATCTGCAGTCTAACTTTTCTCTGTCATCTATTGGTCTATTATTTGTCTTAACCACCTATCATCTATCTCCTGTCTAACCATACATCCTCTTCTTTCAATTTTCGTAGGAGAACGCTAAAATACTCAAGAATTCCTTTGGTTTGATTGGCAATTATGTCTCTCTTGACTTACTGCTAATACATATATCTTTAAAATAAGAAAAACAGAATACAAACACCAAATTTGCCTATGAACACAGTAAAATGGAGAGTGGTTTTTCAGTACTTATCAATGATTTTCAGAACCATATTTCTTTACTATTATTAAAGGTTTTTATAGACATTTTCCTCTTTTGTTGTCTACATGAATACATTATTTTTCTAAGTTCATTATAATACAGATGCATTAAAATTTTTACAAAGATAAAAACAAGTGCTCAATTACATGGGCTGACTAGATTCCAGTGGATGAATTTGCACTTAAGGACCTTTGGGTACAAATGCTTGCCTGGTTAGACCTACCATGTCAGAATACATGAGGTCTGGTGGGAAGTTTCAGAGCTATGGCAAGGGGAGGCAGTCTCAACATGATTAAGAACTATTCTATATACTTACTAAAACCCAATAAATAATAAAAATAAATTTACATTAACTTAATATCATAGCAAAAAGCACTGATTATGACGTTCTTTTAACTACACATGTGTTATAAATCTATAAACTTGATATGGTTAAATACATTTTGATTGCTGAATTTAAATTCTAATATGTGAAATTTCATTGAAATATACTATTTTAACTTTTTCCATAAACATATCAACATACATAGTTACTCATGACTAGTTATAAAATTTTATTAAAATATAAATTTTATTAAGCACAATATTGTTTTTATTTTGCTATTTATATATTAGTTTTTATCTATTTGAGAATTATTTTCTTTTCTTTTTCCTTTTAAGACAGGGTTTTCCTGTAGATCCGGCTGTTCTGGAACTCACTTTGTAGACCAGTCTGGGCTTGAACTCACAGAGATCCACCTGCCTCTGCCTCCCAAGTGCTAGGATCAAAGGCATGCGCCACTGGGCCAGGAGAGAATTATTTTCTTAGCTACTATGTTAAGTATAAAAAAAATTCAAAAGATTCTAAAGATTCTAAAATAATCTAAAAAGCTATGTCTTTAATTAGTTTACCACATATTAGACATACAGACACAGAAGCAGTAATTAAATCATGGCAGAACATTAAAGTACCAAGCTCATATGTCTGTAGAGACAATAAGGTAGCATGTCCCAATCTGGTAAAAGTGTATCAACAATGTACAACATCTATCTATATTTAGAAATATAATTCAGATTTGCTATAGTTGAGAAACAGGAGTCATAGGAAAGAATGGCATATTAGAAACATTATCAAGAATCCCAAGACCCCATGAATCCACAATAGAATTCTTCTATACCTTCAAAGAAGCCCAGACAAGACTGTTTAAACTATTCAAAAAGATAGAAACAGAGGGAGCACTTCCAAACTCATTCTACAAAGGCAGTTTTTTTTTCTCTAATACCATGACAATGTGAAGACACAGCTACAACAATAAAGAAAACAGCAAACCGATATCCCCAATGAACATAGATGCAACAATTCTCAATAACATACTTGAAAAGTGCATAAGGAATCTATCGCAAAGTTCATCTAAGATAATCAAGTGGGCTTCATTCCAGGGATGCAAGTATAGTTCAACATTCATAAGTCAAGAAATTGAATAAATTATATAAATGAACTTAAAAGCAAAAATCACATGATCATCTCAATATAAACAAGAACAGCTTTTATCAACATCCCAAATACCTTAATGCAAATATTTCAGAATGAATAAGACTGGAGATAAACCACTTCAATGTAATTAAGAAACACACAATCAACGTCATTCTATAGGAAGAAACACTCAAATTCAAAATAGTTCAATTAAAATCAGGAATGAGATATAGCTGTGCTCTTTTCCCATTCTGTTTCAATACAATACTTAAAATACTATCTAGAGCAATAACACACAAGGAAATTTAAAGGAATAACAATATATAAAAGAGTCAAAATCAACCATATACTGGGGCACAAAAGAAATTTCAACAAACACAAAAGGATTGAAATTATTCCATGCATTCTATCAGACCACAGTTCAATAAAGCTCAATATGAACTCCAGAATAAGCTCATCTAGCTACAAGAACACATGGAGACTAAACAACAACTTCCTGAATGATGAATGGGTCAGGGAAGAAATAAAGAGTGAAATAAAAGGATTCATGGAATGGAACAAAAAAGACAATACAACACAACAAAGCTTGTGGGATACTTTAAAAGCAGTCTTGAGAGGGAAATTTATAGTGCTAAGTGCCCACATCAAAAAAAAAAAAAAAAAGAAAGGGAACAAATAAACAATTTAACACTACAGCTAAAAACACACACTTGAGAGACAACAACGAATGAACTCAAAACCCAAAAGACAGGAAGAAATCACAAAAATCAGAGCAGAAATCAATGAAATAGAAACAAATAAAACAATACATAGAATCAACAAATCCAAAAGCTGGTTCTTTGAAAGGATAAACAAAATAGAACTCTAGCACAGTTAACAAAAAGAAAAGAAAGAGCAACTCCAAATCAATAGTATTTGTGTTAAAAGGGGGAAACATCACAACAAAGTAAAGATCCAGACAATCATATGGGAATACTTCAAAACCTTATACTCCACTAAATTTGAAAACTTAAGAGAAATGGCTGAATATTTGAGATCCTGGGAACCAAAAAAACTTAACCAAGAAGAGATTGACAGTTTAAACAGACCCATAATATTTGAGGAAATTGATGATGTAATAAACAAACTTCCCAACTAAAAAAAGCCCGGGCCTAGATGGAATCACAGCAGAATTCTATAAGACATTTAAAGAGGACCTTCAACCATTACCATTACTAATCAAGCTGTTCAGAAGTATACAAATGGAGAGAATTCTCCCAAATTCCTTCTATGAAGTCAGCATCACCCTAATACCAAAACCAGGCAAAGATACAACCAAGAAAGTTATAGACCCATCTCATTAATGAACATAGATGCAAAAATTCTCAACACAACACTTGCAAATCTCATATAGACCCACTTCAAAAAGATAATTCATCATGACCAAGTTGGATTCATACCAGACATGCAGGGATGATTCAACATGTGTAAATCAATAAATATAAAACACAAAAATGGACTGAAAGACAAAAAAATACACAATCATTTCAATTGATGCAGAAAAAGACTTTGGCAAGATCCAGCATCCCTTCATTTTAAAAGTCCTAGAGGGAATCAGACTGAAGGGAATATTCCTCAACACATGTTCAAAGACATATATAGTAAACCCATGGCTAACATTATCCTAAATAGAGAAAAATTGGAAAAATTTCCCTTAAAGGTGGGAACCTGGCAAGGCTGCCCCTTATTGCCACTCTTATTTAACATAGTTAGTACAAGAAACACTTGCTAGGGCAATAAGACAAGAGAAGGAAATTAAAGGAGTACTAATCAGAAAAGAAGTTAAGCTATCCCTTTTTGCAGATGATATGATATGCTAAGTGAAGTAACACAGTCCCAGAAAAACAAGCAGCCAATGGTCTCCATCATTTGTGGATGCTAACACCAAATCCCCAGATGAAAGGCAAGCTGATCAATATTATTGTTATATTTCTGTTTATCTTAAGGCAACTATGTTGCTATAATGTAAATCTCTTAACATGCTCTAGAATTGATACACCACTTACTTTCAGACTCTGTAATTACTCTATATGGGTGGAGAGTATGTATACATATTTTAGAGTAATATAAAATTAATAGAGGAAATTATGAATTGCTAAACATTAAAAAAAGACTGAGAGAAAGATGCAGGACAGTTATTGCAGAATGCATGATCTGGGGTGGGGTGGGAGGAAGGGAAAGGGGAATATGTCTAAACTGAAGTGAGAAATGATGTCTGAAATACACAAAACACCAATAAGAGCATTATAAAAAAGAAGTCAAATTAACTCTATTTTCAGACAATATAGTATTATACAAAAGATAACAACATTTTCACCAGAAAATTCCTAGACATGATCAACACTTTCAGCAACAGGTCAGGATTCAAAATCACTTTACAAATATAAGTATGCATTTTATATACCAATACGAGTAGTTGGAGAATTAGAACATTAGAAACACTCCCATTCATAACATCCTCAAAGAAACCTAGGGGAGGAAAAATTGGTCATGAAAAACCTCTACAATGAAAACTATGTTTTTGAAGAAAGAGATTGAGGAAGACAATAGAAGATGGAAAATAATGACTAAGTAAAGGTTAAAGGTTCTAGATAGATGAATGAACTTAATTTAGTAAGCACAATATGTAACAGAATGGGAAAGAATGTTGATGAAGAAGAATTTAATTTGATGTCATTTGGGCCACCCTTTCCCCATCTTCCCCTTGATAATATCTGCCTCCTACTATGCCCCGATCTGAAGACTCTTCTTCCCTTTCATCCCCAAGGTTTCTTTCTATTTTCCTGGCTCCTTCAGTTATGTCATGGGATATACTCACATCTAAGGATTTGGATCTAAGATCCATAAACAAGAGAGAACATATCTTGTTTGTTTATGGAAGTCTGTATTACTTCACTTAGTAAAATGGTGAGGTATTTTAACTGGGGAAGGAGCAGGGATGTTCATACAGGGGTAGTGATAAGTGACATAGATAACACAAGGAATGAAAAAAAAAATAAAGGAAAATGTATTGGTTCCAAACCCTACTGAAAAATACATTATACATACAAATTTAAGTGCTTAGTTATAGATGAAAGCTATATAATAATAATAAAAAAAAGTGCCAGGCAGGAGAAACATGCCTTGAAGTTGTTGGTCAGGGAAATCCAAGAGATTCACAAGACAAGAAAGGCTATTTCCACAGGCCTTAACTATCTCACAGAGTTTGAAGGTTGTATTCTATTTGAATAAGAGCCCATGGCTGAAGACGAGCCATATTTCAGACATAGGACAGGGAATGATCCAGATGGAACTGAACTGATAGCTTCCTACCTGAAGATTAACTTTCATGGTAGCAGACAATACTATGCAAACTGCCAATGGAGAAAACCAATCAACAGCCCTACCCAGCTGTAAAGCCTAATTAACAATAATGAGTGGGCCAGCAAACTGTCTTTATCTGTGTATTAGTGACACTTTTATCTTGGGGATAATGAACAGCTGTTTAATTGGAATTAAAGAATGCTCAAAGGGAAGGAACTTATATGTGTACTATAAACACAGCCAAATATACATGGGTTGAGAGATCATAAGTCCTAGAGAAAAACCCACATTTGACACATTCTTAGACCAATGTAATTTCCTACTGTGTCTTACAAATGCATCCTCACATTTATAGACAAGTGTACCTCTCACCACCCATCAAAGAGTTTTATTTTTGCAACAGATTCAGGCCAATGCAAAGTTAAACAACTGATCAAATGCAGAGAATGAGTCTGTGAGAAAATCCAAAGTGACACATCTTGAATGCATCCTATACACATAAATGGATGCATATCTCAACAAAAGATCCCAGAGTGATTATCCCTGAATAAAACACCTCTATCAACATTCTGCCTCCAAAGGCTCAGGAATCATTGTAGAAGAGGTAGGGAATAATTGGAAGAGCCAGTGTTGGAGAATGAACACACACACACACACACACACACACACACACACACACACACACACACACACACACACACACACGAACAGTTTTGCAGACATTTGGTCATTTGCACATATGAACTCACAGCAGTGTTAACAGCATGTGGAAGTCCCATTCAAGCTCAATCTAGACAAAATCCTAGCATGGACATGGGGAAGTGGTAAGAAATCCCAACCCAACTCAAGCTACTTTTGGAAACTAATGGCTGCTGGGAGGGTGAGAGATAGTCTCTTACAAGGATTGGACTGGACTCTTAGGTTGAGCAAGGTCCAGTTGATGGATCTTTGGGGACACAAATCAGACTCTGTAGCCAATAAGATAGATAGATAGATAGATAGATAGATAGATAGATAGATAGATAGATAGATAGATAGATGATAGATAGATGATAGATAGATAATAGATAGATAATAGATAAATAGTTTGACAGTGGAGGGAGGTACAATAGAGGAAGGTGATCTACATATCATTGGATTGTACAAAATTAAAATTTCAAATATTGAATAAAATTTTAAATGTCGCCGGGCATGGTGGCACACGTCTTTAATCTTAGCACTTGGTAGGCAGAGGCAGGCAAATCTCTCTGAGTTCAAGGCCAGCCTGGTCTACAGAGTAAGATCCAAGCCAGCTGGGGCTACAGAGAGACCCTGTCTCAAAAAGACCAAAAAAAATTTAAATGTCTTATGTACATTCTATTGTCCCTCCCAGGAAACCTCTGTAGTAGAGTTTTAAAAATTTTGAGTATATGCTGAAGATTAGTATGGCTGGGTCATATGTTAGATGAATTTGAGGTTTTTGAGGAATCCCCACACTGAATTCCATACTGGCTATAGTAGGTTGTACTACTACCAGCAGTGTAAACCCCGCCCCCCCCCTTTTCTGAACCAAATCCTTCTCAACATTTATCATTGCTTTTTGGATCTTAGTGGAATAAGATAAAATTTCAAAATAGTTTTAATTTGCATTTGCCTAATGACTAAAGAAGAACATTTTTTCCATAGCATTTCTCAACCATTTTTGGTTCATCTTTAGAAAACTACCTTTTCATCTCCTTGTCCCAATTATTTATTGAGTATTTTTTTTTAGCTATTTGAATTTTTTGTATATTCTAGGTACTAACTCTTTGTCAGAGGTATAGATGGCAAATTATTTTGCCATTCTCTAGTTTACCACTTCACTTGAATGATGATGTTTTTAACTTATTTTTTTATGCATGAGTGTATTGCTTGTATGTATGTAAGCACACCCGTGCTATGCAATTCCCATTGAGGTCAGAGAGATCATCAGATTCCCTTGGAATTGGAGTTATGAATCATTGTTAGCCACCATGTGGATGCTCGGAATCAAACCTAACTCCCTGCAAGAGTAGCCAGTGTTCTTAACCACTGAGCCATCTCTTTAGCTGGAAATGATGGTGTTCATTGATATACAAATAATTTTGGTTTCATATGCTCCCATTTGTCAGTTATTGGACTTCATGCACCTGGTATAGACGTCCTGTTCAAAAAAATTTCCTATGCTTAAAAATTCTGATATAATCCCTAATCTCTCATCTTTATGATTTAGGGTGACTATCTTATTTTTATCTCCTTAATCAATTTGGAGTTTTGCATATTGTGATATATATGGATCTACATTGGGAATAGGCAATAAAAATAAGAAAGGGAAATGGTCAAATGTGGTGGGGAATTGGAGGGTGGGAAGAAGAGAGGTGTATATGGAGAGATAACAAATACCAAAGCCTTTTAGAAAAAGTCATATGGTAACACCATTATAGAAGCTTCTTAAAGTCTATATGTATACATTTTTAAAAAGTGATTAAAAGAGTTAACTTATAACAGGGGTTACATTGCCTTCACTGGATTCCACAAGGTAATAAAATAAAACCGCATGGTCAGGAACGGACTTCCTGTTTGAAGATGTTGACCAGGGTTCCCACAGAAACTTAAACAGTGCTGGCCATCGCCATTGCTATTCATCACCCAGCAGAAATTCTGAGTAAGTCCTTACTACTGAAGATACCACCTAAATGATCTGTAGAACAAAAAAGAGTTCAAGCTTTTGGTGACTTAAAACCCTTATTTCTACTGGCTGGATTTCAGTACTGTGGAAAATTTTATGTATGTGTCTTAGTCTGTGACTTCTAATTATCATGATGAAAACAATGATGCAAACCAACTTGGGGAGAAAAAAAAAGGCTTATTTGGCTTACAGCACAGTCCATCATCAAGGAAAACTAAGGCAGTAACTCAGGACAGGAACCTGGAACACCAACAATGGAGGAACACTGCTTACTTGAGTTCTCTGGGCTGTGTTCGGCCTGCTTTCTG
>VZQC01010013.1:523790-545435 GCA_009823505.1 Rhizomys pruinosus
AAAAAAAAAAAAAAAAAACCACAACTAGCACATCTTAGAAAAACCTTCACCAACCCTGACCCTGCCCGCCCCCATTCCCCTCACGTATTAATAATCTAAGAGAAGTAGCCAACCAGAAAACAGCTTTGCCATCCCTCCTTCCAGTGGCCTGGCATGATGGCTAGGTTAATATCACCTGCTTACAAAATAAATGATCCTTTTCTGTTTAAAAATTGTTTGTAACCTTAATTGCTTATTACAAAAAATTCCATATAAAAATTCAACATATTGAAAAATGTTTCCCCTCCCTCACACCACCATTTGATGTATAACAGAGAATGATCAGGAGCAGACTGCCATCCCGAAAGAGCAATATTCAAGTTATAGCCAAACACAAAAACTTACACACATACAAAAAATGTTTATTTTTTTTTTAATTTAAGGGAAACTTTCCAAACAGTACAGAGTTCAATGTTGATAATTCACATCCAAATGGATAGGGTTACTTTTACAAAACTTTCAGTGTCAAAAAGGAAATTAAGGCCATTAGATCTGCAGCTTAAAATTTCACATAAATGCAATATAAAAATATCCTGTGCGTTTGAGAAGATTCTGCACTGTATACAGGTAAAGATTACCCTCTGTTTCTCTATCTGGAAGAAGACAGCTGACTTGAGAGGTTTTCATAATGGCCCAGCTTCTACTGGATGCTCTTGGGGAATCCCTGCTGGAGGAAAAGCTCCTCCTCAACCACTATTCCAATGGGCTCTTCCTTCTCCTCCTCCTCTTTGAGTATGGTTGTTTTAAAGACTACTTCTTTTGCAAAGAGAAGTTTTTATTTCCTGATAAGTTGTTTATGGTATACTTCTCTGTAAATTTAGGAATCCATATTTAGCACATGGTAATAAATTTCATTTTTCTAAAGATAATAGAGGTAGGGCTTACTCTAGGACCTATGAACCCTCCACCCTTGTGTATTTGGCTATGTTTATAGTATTACTCATGAGTTCACTCTCATTTTGAGGGGTTTAAGTCCAAATAGGTAGCTGTGGGTGAGGGAGAGTAGACCTTACATAAAATCTCTGGGCAGGCTGACTAGACCTCAATGGATAAATTCTCACCAAAGGACATCTTGGTGCAATCATTTTACTGAATAGGAATTAATGGGTACAATGAAGTGCATGAGGTCCTGAGGAGTTGGGTACAGACATGAATGGGAATGGGGCCTAAATTAAATTAAGGACCTTTGTTTGAAATGTACAAAAACTCGGTACAAAGTCTCATTTGAAGGTCTATTAACTGTGAACTCCAGTAACATCTAAAACAAGTATTGTCTCAGTTAAAAAGGCAAGAACTGACCACACTTAAGCAAAACCAAGGTCCAGCAAATTAGCTCAAACCTGGACATCTCGAATTGACTCATGATCCTCTGGGCTTCAAAGGGCTTCAGTAGATCTACTTCTCTGGCCTTACTAGTCACAGCACACACAACTTGTCTTTTAAGCTCAGGCTGTGTGCACTCTACATCTGCTGCTGCCCTGGGTGGTTGTCCCACAGTCCTGGCATCTCTGATCTGCTATGGTCTCTACTGAAATAGAGGCTGCACCTTCATCAATGGGATAGGATGCCCTCTCAGAGTGCAAAGCTTCAGATTCTCTGCATGAACTCTTCACACTTTCAAAACCAGAAAAATCTATAGTCTTTCCAATTTGAGGTGGAGGTTTGCAACCCTGCTAGAGCACAGTTTCTGCATGATGACCATGAAAAAATGCTTCCCAGAAGACTTTCCACAGCGTATTGCAAGCCACAGCTAAACACCATCAATTGTCACAGTAAAGCAGTTTTCGTGTCAGTGCTTGCATTCTCTGTGTAATCACAGGTAATTCTTCAACTTCAGCCAACTTGAAGCCAAAGATCAGTATATCTTGCTTCCACTTGAAATTTCACAAGTCAGGTCACCATCATGCACAACCTCTTTCAGCATAACTGTTTCAATCTTCCCAGTAATAACTCTCTAAGCTTTGAGCACAATGGTTTTCCAATCTGAAATTCCAGTGTTTCCTCAATCCTTCCCCAAATAACATGGTCAGGTCTATAGCAGCAATACCTCACTTCTGGTACAAATTTCTGTTTTAGTCTGCTTTTAATTGTTGTGATAAAAACATTGACCAAATCTAGCTCTGTCCAAGAGAAAAACTTTGGAAAGACTGAGAGAAAGATGCAGGACATGTAGAGCAGAATGCATGAACTTGGGTGGGGTTGGGGGCAGAGAGAGGGGAATGTGTCTAAATTGGACTGAAAGATGATGTATGACATACACAAAACGTGAATAAAAGTACTTAAAAAAACACTGACCAAAACCAACGTGAGAGGAAAGGGTTTATTTGGCTTACAACACTTGCATAATCAAGGAGAACATAAGGCCATAAGGCAAGAACTCAGGGGAGGAACCTAGAGCACAGACCATGGAGGAGAGTTGCTTACTAGCTTTCTCCTCTGACCTGTGCTCAGCCTGCTTTCTTTTTTTATGTTTTATTACTTTTGATTTTATGTGTATTAGTATATTGCCTAAATGTATCCTATAAGTGTATCCAAGTCCTGTAATGACCACAGATGTCAGAAGAGGGCATTCGATCCCCTAGAACTGGATTTAGAAATGGTTGTTGGCCACCATGTAGGTGTTAGGAATCAAACCCAGATCCTCTACAAGAGCAGTTACTGCTCTTAACCCCCCCAAGTTATCTCTCTAATCCCTGAGCCTGCTGTCTTATATAAGACAAAACTACATGCCCAGGTGAGGCACTGACACAGTGAGCAGGTTCCTCTCACATTAGTCAACAATCTCTTGGGTGGGGCGAGTGGCATGGAAAGAGAAATGAGTCTAAATTGGACTGAAAAAATGTATTAAATGCATAAAATTTAAATTAAAAAAAATATATATATAAGTTAAATACTATAGAAAAAAAAAAAAAAAGAAAATGCCCCCAAGATATGGCCACAGGCCAGTCTAATGAAGGATATTTCTCAATTGTGGTTCTCTATTCCCAGTTGTGTCCAGGTGACAACTAAAACTATCCAGTACAGCATGTTACGAGAAGGAAAAATAAAACACCCTTTTTATCTGTGAATCCTGGGCATGATATTAGCAACTATTCAGGCAAAATGTTCCCACTGATGGAATAGTGGCATGGTATTATGGTAGTTACCAACCACTTTCTGATTGGACTTAATGTTTGTTTCATAAGATAAAACCCATACCTGAGATTACTATCAGGCCTAGTAACTTGAGGCTAGAAAGACCATAGGGATCAGGGGGCAGCCTAAGGCTACTTTTCTTCTAAGTAATTGTAATACTAAACCGATTCCCAGTGATTAATATCTTTCAACTGTCACCGGAGAAGCTTCCTTAGGCAGCCAATGGTGATAGGGACAGAGACCCACAACTGTCCAACATTCATAGAGCAAAAGTTTGCAGAGAGCTGATCTCTGAATAGGGTACCTATATCAATCCTCTTAGGTTTCTTTGTGGAAGACATGGCAGAAAGACTCTAAGATCCAGAGATGATGGATGACCTCAAGAAACAGAGTCTTCCAGACAGCAGGTTATTTAGTTATACAAACTTCCAGCAGTGGTAATGGCATACTCAGGTCACATGCAAGCTCAAGTCAGACAAAATCCTAGCATGGACATGGAGAAATGTGTAAGAAATGCCAACACCACCTGATGAATTACTGGTAACTATCAACAGCTGTGATGGGAAGAATCAATGTCTTTTAAGTGTGTTTGAGTATTGGTTTGTTGACCAGGCTTTAGGGAATAGACCCACACTAAAGGGCATGGGGAGACATTGTACTCTGTCTCTCTGTCTATCTCTGTGTCTCTGTCATTCTCGTCCTCTCTTCTCTCGCTTCTCTCTCTCTCTCTCTCTATATATATATATATATATATATATATATATATAATTATATGCTACAAAAATTGTATTCAATAAACATTTTAAAAAGAAGGAAAATGGTGTTTTTTGGATTATCTGAATTTGGAGAATATATAAACTTAAATGGTGTTTTAACATAGAGATATTATTTCAGATGTTCTAACTTGAAGTTCTTTTTTCTAATATAATTTTTTATTGAGCATTTGCACAACCCACACAATGGTTCCTGATCAAACACAATGCCCCCTCCCATATACCAAATAATCACCAGAACCCATGAATCACAACATCCAAGCTAAGCCCTATCCAGTCAAGCTCCCAAACCCAGAAGTCCTTCTGTTCAAGTAGATCAGCTGGAGTCTACTCAGCATATCTAGGAATCTTGGATAAGGCATACTCTTCCTCACCTGATAGCAGTCTGTCTCTTGTAGTTCTCAGTCCATGGTCAGTCGTCCACCTATTTCTATTTCTCCACTTTGAGATCTTGTTCCAGTTGGCATAGGTCCCCTGTGGGATGCCACATAATGCTGATATTGCCACAAGTTCCCGTTAAACCTGACAGTTCACTGTAAGCCACGAGTCTTCAGTCCATATTGTAAGGTTGAAAAGCTGCATCTTCTCATGTCCTTGAAGGATGCCAAAAGGATACCACAGGTAGCTGCACTTGCTAGAAAGACAGGCAAAACAACTGTGCTCTTTTGTCTTTTTATAAGACTTCAAGTTTTATACCTTAAGTACAATTTCTCAGGCCTTACTATTTATTTATTGTTGGTTATACTTTCCTTTTGGATGTTTAAGGCCACACAGTTAGCCCAGATTAAGAAAGTTTTTTTTTGTTTTGTTTTGTTTTTTCAAGGTCAGTTGAATATCTGGTTCTCAAGGGTCACTCAGGTTTTTTTGAGGGGGAGGGAGCCCCTAGCTCCTTTTGGCTTTTTAAAATCCATCCACTTGAAGACAAAGTCAGGTCTTACTAGACCAGACTTCCCTTTTTGAAGCAGGAACAGACTTTCCTTTCTATAGACTGGACACTGGCTGAAGTCCCATTAGTGGATCTCCGAGACCTCCCTGCACAGAAAGACTGGAGACTGAAATTTGCAGGACACTTCAAGAAATGCCCCCATGCATAGTCCCTTGGGACTTAGTTGATCTCTGAGGGTAAGGAACGAAGTTATCCTTTAAGACCCTCGGCCAGATTGGTATTGGCATTAAGTATGGTTGTTAACCATCCAGAAAGGCTAAGTTACACCAGCCTGATACTTTTAACTACTTTATAATATTTTAGAAAATGCTTGGACAAAAGCTCAAGCATCCTTGTATAAGAAATACTAAGAAGCACTCACATAAAATAAATACTGTGGTTAGACATAATATCATGACAAATTAGTTTTTTCTGCATTTCTTTGATCTTATATTACTCTAAAATATACATACATATCCTTCATCCATATACCAAAACTTCCTAACTCTGAAAATAAATGGTAGCTTAGTTCTAGAACCTGTTAAGGGATTCACAATATAAGAGCACAATTCTTTTCAAATCACATTAACGTTTCTCAGTTTGCCTTACAACTAGGTAATTGGCACTAACATCCACAGATGAGGGATACCATTCGTTGTTTGTTTTTCTGGGACTGTGTTACTTCACTTAGCATGATATCTTCTAGTTCCATCCATTTACCTGAAATATTCATGATGCCATCTTTCTTTACTTCTGCATAGAACTCCATTGTGTACATGTACCACATTTTCTCTATCCACTTGTCAGGTGAGGGGCACTTGGGTTGATTCCATCTCTTAGCTATTGTGAAGAGAGCTGCAATAAACATGGCTGTGCATGTATCTCTTCAGTAAGATGAGTCATGTGTGTATATACCCAGGAGTGGTATGACTGGGTCAGGTAGCAAGCTCATTATGAGTCTTCCAATGGTTTGCCACACTGCTTTCCATAGTGGCTATCTGAACTTACATTCCCACCAGCAGTGGATGAGTGTTCCCCTTTCCCCACAACCTCTCATGTGTTGGGTACCATTTGTTTTCTTGATCCTAGACAGTCTTATTGCAGGGAGATGATATCTTAAAGTGGTTTTAATTTGCATTTCCTTAATTATTAACCATGTTGAACATTTTTAAAGATGTTTCTCAGCCATCTCTATTTCCTCACTTGTGAGGTCTCTGTTCAGCTCTTTGCTCCATCTTTAGAGTGAGTTGTTTTCTTTCTTCTTTGTTTTTTGGAGTAGTTTATATATTCTGGAAATCAATGCTTTGTCAGATGTATTTGTGATGAAGTTTTCTTCCCAGTCTGTGGTTTTCTCTTCACTTCCTTGATTGTTACTTTTGATGTATAGAAGCTTTTGATTTTAATGAGGTCTCATTTGTCAATTGTCGATCTTCTTTCTTGCACAGCTTCTGTCTGATTTAGGAAGTCTTTTCCTAAGCCTATCCTATGTCCTGTTTGCTGCTTTTTCTTCTATCACCCTCAGCATTTTTGGTTTCATGTGAAGTCTTTGATCCATCTGGAGTTGACTTTTGTACAGGGTGAGAGGTAGGGGTTTAACTTGATTTTTCTACAGGTGGTGATCCAGTTTTGCCAACACCACTTGCTGAAGATGCTGTCTTTCTTCCATTGTGTCTTCTTGGCCCTCTTGTCAAATATGAGGTGTCTGAAATTGTATGTGCTCAAGTTTGGATCTTCACTATGGTTCCATTGGTCAACAGGTCTGTTTTTGCTACCTTCTTATCTCTTAATTTCCTATCTATCTATCTATCTATCTATCTATCTATCTATCTATCATCTATCTGCATGTTTACAGTCCTAGAGGGAATCAGACCTGAGGAAGATCTCAACACATGTGCAAAGACATATATAGGTAAACCCATGTCTAACTGATCCTAATAGAAAAATTGGAAAAATTTCCCTTAAAGTGGACCTGGCCAGGCTGCCCCTTATTGCCACTCTTATTTAACATAGTTAGTACAAGAAACACTTGCTAGGCCAATAAGACAAGAGAGGAAAGGTTCAACAGGAGTAGTAATCCGAATAAGAAGTTAAGCTGTAACTTTTTGCAGATGATATGATCTGCTAAGTGAAGGTAACACAGTGCCCCAAAAAACAAGCAGCCAATGTCTCCAGCATTTGTGGATGCGAGCGAACCAAATCCCCAGATGAAAGCAAGCTGAACAACATTATTGGTATATATTTCTTTTTATCTTAAAGGAACTATGTTGTTACAATGCATATCTCTTAACAGCCTCTAGAATTGATAAACCACTTAACTTTCGAGACTCTGTAATTACTTCGATATGGGTGAGAGGTATGTATACATATTTTAGATAATGGGAATAAACTTAATAGAGGAAATTTTGAATTGCTAAGCATAAAAAAGAACTGAGAGAAAGAATGCAGACCTTTATGGCAGAGGCCTGATCTGGGGGTGGGGTGGGAGGAAGGGAAGGGGAAGAGGTCCTAAACTGAATGAGAAATGGGGTCTGAAATACACAAAACACCAATAAGAGGCAGTAGAAAAAAGAAGTCAAATTAACTCTATTTTCAGACAATATAGTATTATACAAAAGATAACAACATTTTCACCAGAAAATTCCTAGACATGATCACACTTTCAGCAACAGGTCAGGATTCAAAATCACTTTACAAATATAAGTATGCATTTTATATACCAATACGAGTAGTTGGAGAATTAGAACATTAGAAACACTCCCATTCATAACATCCTCAAAGAAACCTAGGGGAGGAAAAATTGGTCATGAAAAACCTCTACAATGAAAACTATGTTTTTGAAGAAAGAGATTGAGGAAGACAATAGAAGATGGAAAATAATGACTAAGTAAAGGTTAAAGGTTCTAGATAGATGAATGAACTTAATTTAGTAAGCACAATATGTAACAGAATGGGAAAGAATGTTTGATGAAGAAAGAATTTAATTGGATGTCCAATGTTGGGCCACCCTTTCCCATCTTCCCTTGATATATTGCCTCCTACTAATGCCCCGATCTTGACGACTCTTCTTCCCTTTCAATCCCAAGGTTTCTTTCTATTTGCCTGCTCCTTCAGTTGGTCAATGAGAATAAGCTCACATCTAATGATTTGGATCTAAGATCCATAAACAAAACAAATTCTTGTTTTGTTATGGAAAGTCTGTACTTACTTCACTTCGTAAATGTGAGGTATTTAACTGGTGAAGACAGGGATGTTCATACAGGGGTAGTGATAAGTGACATAGATAACACAAGAAGGAAAAAAAAAAGAAAGGAAAATGTATTGGTCCAAACCCTACGAAAAATACATGATACATTACAAATTAAGTGCTAGTTATAATGAAAGCTAGATAATTAATATAAAAAAACGTCCAGGCCGGAGAAACCTCCGTTGAAGTTGTTGGTCAGGGAAATCCAAGAGATTCACAAGACAAGAAAGGCTATTTCCACAGGCCTTAACTATCTCACAGAGTTTGAAGGTTGTATTCTATTTGAATAAGAGCCCATGATGAGGGAGACGGAGCAAGTATTTCAGACATAGGACAGGGAATGATCCAGATGGAACTGAACTGATAGCTTCCTACCTGAAGATTAACTTTCATGGTAGCAGACAATACTATGCAAAGGCCATGGAGAAAACCAATCAAACAGCCATACCCCTGTAAGTCCAATAACCAGAACAGTGACTGGCACAGGAAACTATTTCTATTGGTGTATTAGTGACACTTTTATCTTGGGGATAATGAACAGCTGTTTAATTGGAATTAAAGAATGCTCAAAGGGAAGGAACTTATATGTGTACTATAACACACAGACCAAATTACAGGGGTTGAGAGATCATAAGTCCTAGAGAAAAACCCACATTTGACACATTCTTAGACCAATGTAATTTCCTACTGTGTCTTACAAATGCATCCTCACATTTATAGACAAGTGTAACCTCTCACCACCCATCAAAGAGTTTTATTTTTGCAACAGATTCAGACCAAGCAAAGTGAAACACAGATCAAAATGCAAGAAGGAGTCTTGAGAAAATCCAAAGTGACACATCTTGAATGCATCCTATACACATAAATGGATGCATATCTCAACAAAAGATCCCAGAGTGATTATCCCTGAATAAAAAACCTAAATCAAATTTCTGCTCCCAGATGTCAGGGAACATTGTAGAAGAAGGTAGGGAATTAATTGGAAGACCAGTGTTGTAGAATGAACACAACACACACCACAACACACAAACACACACATTGCACACAGCACACACAACACACAACGAACAGTATTGCAGACATTTGGTCATTGTTCACATAGTTAACTAAGCACAGCAGTGTTAACAGCATGTGGAAGTCAGCCACAGCTCAATCTAGACAAAAATCCTAGCATAGACTTGGGGAAGTGGTAAGAAATCCCAACCCAACTCAAGCTACTTTTGGAAACTAAATTGCTTCTGTGTTTGTTAGAGATAGTCCTTTACAAGGATTGGAGAACTGGACTCTTAGGTTGAGCAAGGTCCAGTTGATGGATCTTTGGGGACACAAATCAGACACATGTTAGCCAATAAGATAGAGATAGATAGATAGATAGATAGATAGATAATAGATAGAATAGATAATTAGATAGGATGATAGATAGATGATAGATAGATAATAGATAGATAATAGATAAATATTGACATGGAGGAGTTTTTTTACAATAGAGGATGTGAATCTCATATCCATTGATTGTAAAAATTAAAATTTCAAATATTGAATAAAATTTTAAATGTCGCCCGGGCATGGTGGCACACGGTCAAGTTTAATCTCAGCACTTGGTGAGCAGAGGCAGGCAAATCTCTCTGAGTTCAAGGCCAGCCTGTCGACAGAGTAAGATCCAAGCCAGCTGGGGCTAACAGAGACCTGTCTCAAAAAGACCAAAAAAAATTTAAATGTCTTATGTACATTCTATTGTCCCTCCCAGGAAACCTCTGTAGTAGAGTTTTAAAAATTTTGAGTATATGCTGAAGATTAGTATGGCTGGGTCATATGTTAGATGAATTTGAGGTTTTTGAGGAATCCCCACACTGAATTCCATACTGGCTATAGTAGGTTGTACTACTACCAGCAGTGTAAACCCCGCCCCCCCCCTTTTTTTTTTTTTTTTTTTTGTTTTGTTTCTTTCTTGGATCTTAGCTACTTTGAGTGGGGTAAGATGAAATTTGAAAATAGTTTTAATTGCATTTGCCGAATGACCTAAAGAAGAACATTTTTTCCATAGCATTTCTCAACCATTTTTGGTTCATCTTTAGAAAACTACCTTTTCATCTCCTTGTCCCAATTATTTATTGAGTATTTTTTTTTAGCTATTTGAATTTTTTGTATATTCTAGGTACTAACTCTTTGTCAGAGGTATAGATGGCAAATTATTTTGCCATTCTCTAGTTTACCACTTCACTTGAATGATGATTATGTAACTTATTTTTTTATGCATGAGTGTATTGCGTGTAGGTATGTAAGCACACCATAACTATAGGGGGGCAATTCCCATTGAGGTCAGAGAGATCATCAGATTCCCTTGGAATTAGAGTAGAATAATTGTTAGCCCATGTGGATGCTCGGAAATCAAACCTAACTCCCTGCAAGAGTAGCCAGTGTTCTTAAACCACGGAGCCATCTCTTTAGCTGGAAATGATGGTGTTCATTGATATACAAATAATTTTGGTTTCATATGCTCCCATTTGTCAGTTATTGGACTTCATGCACCTGGTATAGACGTCCTGTTCAAAAAAATTTCCTATGCTTAAAAATTCTGATGTAATCCCTAATCTCTCATCTTTATGATTTAGGGTGACTATCTTATTTTTATCTCCTTAATCAATTTGGAGTTTTGCATATTGTGATATATATGGATCTGACATTGGAATAGGCAATAAAATAAGAAAGGGAAATGGTCAAATGTGGTGGGGAATTGGAGGGTGGGAAGAAGAGAGGTGTATATGGAGAGATAACAAATACCAAAGCCCTTTTAAGAAAAATTCATATGGTAACCCTATAAAGCGTCTTAAGTCTATATGGATACTTTTTAAAAAGTGGATTAAAAGAGTTTAACTTAAACAAGGGGGTTACAGTGCTGCACTGGGTTTCCACAAGAGGAATAAAATAAAACCGCATGGTCAGGAACGGACTTCCTGTTTGAAGATGTTGACCAGGGTTCCCTCAGAAACTTAAACAGTGCTGGCCATCGCCATTGTTATTCATCACCCAGCAGAAATTCTGAGTAAGTCCTTATTACTGAAGATACCACCTAAATGATCTGTAGAACAAAAAAGAGTTCAAGCTTTTGGTGACTTAAAACCCTTATTTCTACTGGCTGGATTTCAGTACTGTGGAAAATTTTATGTATGTGTCTTAGTCTGTGACTTCTAATTATCATGATGAAAACAATGATGCAAACCAACTTGGGGAGAAAAAAAAAGGCTTATTTGGCTTACACACAGTCCCATCATCAAGGAAAAACTAAGGCAGTAAACACCCCAGGACGAGGAACCTGGAACCCAACAGGGAGGAACACTGCTTACTTGGAGTTCGCTGGGCTTGTTCGCTGCCTTGCGTTTTTTTTTTTTTTTTTTTTTTTGTTTTAAAAGCAAAAGTGTTTATTGACAGCCTGCATTTTCATACAAAATTACAAGTCAATTCTAGGCTGGTGCCCCTCTCCCTGTCCCTCACCCCACCAGAGTTTATGCATTCTGCTAAACATGTTTTAATTTTTTTTAAATTTGTTTTTCATCTGCTTTCTTATATAACACAAGACTACCTGCCCAGGGAATGGTGAGACCCACTGAGTACTGGGTCCTCCTACGTCAATTAGCAGTTAAGACAACTTCCCTTCAGACATGTCCACAGGCCAAACTGAAGGAGGAAATTCCTCGGCTGAGATTCCTTCTTCCCAATTGTGTCAACTTGACAACTAATTGATCCCTTGACTCACAAACACACTGCCATTAAATCACAATATTTCCGTTTATTTTTCTTTTTTTTTTTGGTCCTTTTAGAACAAGGGTCTCCCTGTAGCCCGGCCCCACATGTCCTGGAACATCACATTCTGTATACGACAGGCTGCCTTGAACTCACAAAGAGCCAACCTGCCTCGGTCTCCCAAGTGCTATAGTCAAGGTGTGCACCACCACACCGTCTCCATTTTCTTTTTTTGTAAAACACTTTTTTGTTAATGTTTCATAAGAATAAGCATGGTACACTAGCCTAAAAAAAAAAAAAAAAACCACAACTAGCACATCTTAGAAAAACCTTCACCAACCCTGACCCTGCCCGCCCGCCCCCCATTCTCCCCTCAAGTATTAATAATCTAAGAGAATTAAGCCAACCAGAAAAAAACAGCTTTGCCATCCCTCCATCAGTTGCCGGCGATGATGGCGAGGTTAAATCACCTGCGTACAGAATAAATGATCCTTTTCTGTTTAAAAAATGTTTTAACCTTAATTGCTTATTACAAAAAATTCCATATAAAAATTCAACATATTGAAAAATGTTTCCCCTCCCTCACACCACCATTTGATGTATAACAGAGAATGATCAGGAGCAGACTGCCATCCCGAAAGAGCAATATTCAAGTTATAGCCAAACACAAAAACGTACACACATACAAAAAATGTTTATTTGTTTTTTTTTTAGATTTAAGGGAAACGTTCCAAACAGTACAGAGTTCAATGTTGATAATTCACATCCAAATGGATAGGGTTACTTTTACAAAACTTTCAGTGTCAAAAAGGAAATTAAGGCCATTAGATCTGCAGCTTAAAAATTTCACATAATGCCAAATATAAAAATTAAACATTCCTGTGGCGTTTGATAAATTCTGCCTGTATACGGTAAAGATTACCCTCTGTTTCTCTATCTGGAAGAAGACAGCTGACTTGAGAGGTTTTCATAATGGCCCAGCTTCTACTGGATGCTCTTGGGGAATCCCTGCTGGAGGAAAAGCTCCTCCTCAACCACTATTCCAATGGCGTTCTTCCTTCCCTCTCCCTCTTTGAGTATGGTTGTTTTAAAGACTACTTCTTTTGCAAAGAGAAGTTTTTATTTCCTGATAAGTTGTTTATGGTATACTTCTCTGTAAATTTAGGAATCCATATTTAGCACAGGTAAAAGGTGTCATTTTTTCTAAAGATGAATAGAGGTAGGGCTTACTCGAGGACCTATGAACCCGCCACCCTTGTGTAATTTGGGCTATGTTTAGAGTATTCGCATGAGTTCCCTCTCAGTTGAGGGGTTAAGTCCAAATAGGTAGCGTGGGTGAGGGAGAGTAGACCTTACATAAAATCTCTGGGCAGGCTGACTAGACCTCAATGGATAAATTCTCACCAAAGCACATCTTGGTGCAATCATTTTACTGAATAGGAATTAATGGGTACAATGAAGTGCATGAGGTCCTGAGGAGTTGGGTACAGACATGAATGGAATGGGGCCTAAATTAAAAAATTAATTAAGGACTTTGTTTTTGAAATGTAAAAAAACGCGGTAACAAATCTGCATTTGAATGGTCATTAACTGTGAACGCCAGGAACATCTAAACAAGTATTGTCTCAGTTAAAAAGGCAAGAACTGACCACACTTAAGCAAAACCAAGGTCCAGCAAATTAGCTCAAACCTGGACATCTCGAAATGGAACTCATATCCTCTGGCTTTCAAAGGGCTTCAGTAGAATATACTTTCTCTGGCCTTACTAAGTCACAGCAACACAACTTGTCTTTTAAGCTCAGGCTGTGTGCACTCTACATCTGCTGCTGCCCTGGGTGGTTGTCTCACAGTCCTGGCATCTCTGATCTGCTATGGTCTCTACTGAAATAGAGGCTGCACCTTCATCAATAGGCTCCTCTGGCCTCTCAGAGTTCAAAGCTTCAGATTCTCTCCATAAACTACGCACACTTTCAGAAACGCAAAAAAATCTATAGTCTTTCCAATTTGAGGTGGAGGTTTGCAACCCTGCTAGAGCACAGTTTCTGCATGATGACCATGAAAAAATGCTTCCCAGAAGACTTTCCACAGCGTATTGCAAGCCACAGCTAAACACCATCAATTGTCACAGTAAAGCAAAAGTTTCGTGGTCAGTGCTTGCATTCTCTGTGTAATCACAGGTAATTCTTCAACTTCAGCCAACTTGAAGCCAAAGATCAGTATATCTTGCTTCCACTTGAAATTTCACAAGAGTCCATGACCATCATCTACACCTCTTTCAACATAACTGTTTCAAGCTTCACAGTAGAGACTCTCTAAGCTTTGAGCACAATGGTTTTCCAATCTGAAATTCCAGTGTTTCCTCCTCAAACGTCCCAAATAACATGGTCAGGTCTGTAGCAGCAATACCTCACTTCTGGTACAAATTTCTGTTTTAGTCTGCTTTTAATTGTTGATAGGTGGAGGAAACATTGAACCCAAATACTAGCTCGTCCAAGAGAAAAACTTTTGGAAAGACTGAGAGAAAGAAATGCAGGACATGTGAGCAAATTGCATGAACTTGGGTGGGGGTTGGGGGGCAGAGAGAGGGAACGTTTCTAAATTGGGGACTGAAAGATGATGTAGGAAATACACAAAACGGTGAATAAAAGTATTAAAAAAAACACTGACCAAAACCAACGTGAGAGGCAGGGTTTACTTGGCTTTACAACACGTGCAGAAGTCAAGGAGAACATAGGGGAAGCCATAGAGGAAAGAACTCGGGGCAGGAATCTAGAGCACAGACCATGGAGGAGAGTTGCTTACTAGCTTTCTCCTCTGACCTGTGCTCAACCAGCTTTCTTGTTTTTATGTTTGATTACTTTGATTTGATTGTATTAGTTAGTTGCGCTAAGTGTAATCCTATAAGTGTAAATCCAAGTCCTGTAAGGACAACAGATGTCAGAAGAGGGTGTCAGATGTTCTGGAACTGGGGTTACGGATAGCTGATAGTCAGTATGTGTTTGCTGGAAATTGAACTTGAGACCTCTACAAGAGCAGTTGTTAGCTGCTCTGAACCCCACCAATTATCCCTCTAATCCCTGGAGCCTGCTGTCTTATATAAATGAAAAAACTACATGCCCAGGTGAGGCACTGACACAGTGAGCAGGTTCCTCTCACATTAGTCAACAATCTCTTGGGTGGGGCGAGTGCAGGGAAATAGAAATAGGTCTAAATGGGACTGAAAAAAAATGTATTAAATGCATAAATTTAAATTAAAAAAATATATAATATAGGTTAAATACTATAGAAAAAAAAAAAAAAACAAGAAAAGGCCCCCAAGAATGGGCAAAACAGGCCAGTCTAATGAAGGATATTTCTCAATTGTGGTTCTCTATTCCCAGTTGTGTCCAGGTGACAACTAAAACTATCCAGTAGAGATGTTACAGAAGGAAAAATAAAACCCCTTTTTATCTGTGAGATCCTGGGCATGATGATTAGCAACTATTCGGGCAAAATGTTCCACTGAATAGGAATAGTTGGCATGTTATGGGAGTTACCAACCACTTTCTGATTGGACTTAATGTTTGTTTCATAATATAAAACCCGGGCTGGAGAGATGGGCCCTAGCGGTTAAGAGCACCGACGGCGCTTACAGAGGAACCCGTGTTCGATCCCCCAGCACCCAAATGGGAGGCCAAGAACCGGCTGAAACTCCGAATCCAGGAGAACTCCACCCAGGGGAATCCTAGACCCGCTTCTGACCTACGGCATTGCACGACCGGGTTGCAACACGACCTCCATGCAGACAGTACATTTATAACACATACAGAAATAAAATAAAAATTAAAAAAAAAGATAAAACCCATACCTGAGATTAATATCAGGCCTAGTAACTTGAGGCTAGAAAGACCATAGGGATCAGGGGGCAGCCTAAGGCTACTTTTCTTCTAAGTAATTGTAATACTAAACCGATTCCCAGTGATTAATATCTTTCAACTGTCACCGGAGAAGCTTCCTTAGGCAGCCAATGGTGATAGGGACAGAGACCCACAACTGTCCAACATTCATAGAGCAAAAGTTTGCAGAGAGCTGATCTCTGAATAGGGTACCTATATCAATCCTCTTAGGTTTCTTTGTGGAAGACATGGCAGAAAGACTCTAAGATCCAGAGATGATGGATGACCCAAGAGAAGAGTCCTTCGACGCAGGTTATTAGTTTATACAAACTTCACAGCATGGTAATGGCTACTCAGGTCACTGCAAAGCTCAAGTCAGACAAAATGCCTATCAATGGGACATGGAGAAATGTGTAGAGAAATGCCAACACCACCTGATGAATTACTGGTAACTATCAACAGCTGTGATGGGAAGAATCAATGTCTTTTAAGTGTGTTTGAGTATTGGTTTGTTGACCAGGCTTTAGGGAATAGACCCACACTAAAGGACATGGGGAGACAGTGTACTCTGTCTCCTCTGTCTATCTGTGATCTCTGTCATTCTCTCTCGGTCTCTCAGTCCTCTCTCTCTCTCTCGGCTTAGATAGATATATAGTAGATATATATATAGAATATATAAGATTATAATTATATGCTAAACAAAAATTTGTAGTCAATAAACATTAAAAAAGAAGGAAAAAGGTGTTTTTTGGATTATCTGAATTTGGAGAATATATAAACTTAAATGGTGTTTTAACATAGAGATATTATTTCAGATGTTCTAACTTGAAGTGGCTTTTTTAATATAATTTTTTTATTGAGCATTTTGTACAAACACACAATGGTTCCTGATCAAACACAACCCCCCCTCCCATATACCAAATAATCACCAGAACCCATGGATCACAACATCCAAGCTAAGCCTATCCTCATGACTAGTTATAAAATTTTATTAAAATATAAATTTTATTAAGCACAATATTGTTTTTATTTTGCTATTTATATATTAGTTTTTATCTATTTGAGAATTATTTTCTTTTCTTTTTCCTTTTAAGACAGGGTTTTCCTGTAGATCCGGCTGTTCTGGAACTCACTTTGTAGACCAGTCTGGGCTTGAACTCACAGAGATCCACCTGCCTCTGCCTCCCAAGTGCTAGGATAAAAGGCATGCGCCACTGGGCCAGGAGAGAATTATTTTCTTAGCTACTATGTTAAGTATAAAAAAAATTCAAAAGATTCTAAAGATTCTAAAATAATCTAAAAAGATATGTCTTTAATTAGTTTACCACATATTAGACATACAGACACAGAAGCAGTAATTAAATCATGGCAGAACATTAAAGTACCAAGCTCATATGTCTGTAGAGACAATAAGGTAGCATGTCCCAATCTGGTAAAAGTGTATCAACAATGTACAACATCTATCTATATTTAGAAATATAATTCAGATTTGCTATAGTTGAGAAACAGGAGTCATAGGAAAGAATGGCATATTAGAAACATTATCAAGAATCCCAAGACCCCATGAATCCACAATAGAATTCTTCTATACCTTCAAAGAAGCCCAAACAAGACTGCTTAAACTATTCAAAAAGATAGAAACAGAAGGAGCACTTCCAAACTCATTCTACAAAGGCAGTTTTTTTTTTCTCTAATACCATGACAATGTGAAGACACAGCTACAACAATAAAGAAAACAGCAAACCAATATCCCCAATGAACATAGACGCAACAATTCTCAATAACATACTTGAAAAGTGCATGAGGAATCTATCACAAAGTTCATCTAAGATAATCAAGTGGGCTTCATTCCAGGGATGCAAGTATAGTTCAACATTCATAAGTCAAGAAATTGAATAAATTATATAAATGAACTTAAAAGCAAAAATCACATGATCATCTCAATATAAACAAGAACAGCTTTTATCAACATCCCAAATACCTTAATGCAAATATTTCAGAATGAATAAGACTGGAGATAAACCACTTCAATGTAATTAAGAAACACACAATCAACGTCATTCTATAGGAAGAAACACTCAAATTCAAAATAGTTCAATTAAAATCAGGAATGAGATATAGCTGTGCTCTTTTCCCATTCTGTTTCAATACAATACTTAAAATACTATATAGAGCAATAACACACAAGGAAATTTAAAGGAATAACAATATATAAAAGAGTCAAAATCAACCATATACTGGGGCACAAAAGAAATTTCAACAAACACAAAAGGATTGAAATTATTCCATGCATTCTATCAGACCACAGTTCAATAAAGCTCAATATGAACTCCAGAATAAGCTCATCTAGCTACAAGAACACATGGAGACTAAACAACAACTTCCTGAATGATGAATGGGTCAGGGAAGAAATAAAGAGTGAAATAAAAGGATTCATGGAATGGAACAAAAAAGACAATACAACACAACAAAGCTTGTGGGATACTTTAAAAGCAGTCTTGAGAGGGAAATTTATAGTGCTAAGTGCCCACATCAAAAAAAAAAAAAAAAAGAAAGGGAACAAATAAACAATTTAACACTACAGCTAAAAACACACACTTGAGAGACAACAACGAATGAACTCAAAACCCAAAAGACAGGAAGAAATCACAAAAATCAGAGCAGAAATCAATGAAATAGAAACAAATAAAACAATACATAGAATCAACAAATCCAAAAGCTGGTTCTTTGAAAGGATAAACAAAATAGAACTCTAGCACAGTTAACAAAAAGAAAAGAAAGAGCAACTCCAAATCAATAGTATTTGTGTTAAAAGGGGGAAACATCACAACAAAGTAAAGATCCAGACAATCATATGGGAATACTTCAAAACCTTATACTCCACTAAATTTGAAAACTTAAGAGAAATGGCTGAATATTTGAGATCCTGGGAACCAAAAAAACTTAACCAAGAAGAGATTGACAGTTTAAACAGACCCATAATATTTGAGGAAATTGATGATGTAATAAACAAACTTCCCAACTAAAAAAAGCCCGGGCCTAGATGGAATCACAGCAGAATTCTATAAGACATTTAAAGAGGACCTTCAACCATTACCATTACTAATCAAGCTGTTCAGAAGTATACAAATGGAGAGAATTCTCCCAAATTCCTTCTATGAAGTCAGCATCACCCTAATACCAAAACCAGGCAAAGATACAACCAAGAAAGTTATAGACCCATCTCATTAATGAACATAGATGCAAAAATTCTCAACACAACACTTGCAAATCTCATATAGACCCACTTCAAAAAGATAATTCATCATGACCAAGTTGGATTCATACCAGACATGCAGGGATGATTCAACATGTGTAAATCAATAAATATAAAACACAAAAATGGACTGAAAGACAAAAAAATACACAATCATTTCAATTGATGCAGAAAAAGACTTTGGCAAGATCCAGCATCCCTTCATTTTAAAAGTCCTAGAGGGAATCAGACTGAAGGGAATATTCCTCAACACATGTTCAAAGACATATATAGTAAACCCATGGCTAACATTATCCTAAATAGAGAAAAATTGGAAAAATTTCCCTTAAAGGTGGGAACCTGGCAAGGCTGCCCCTTATTGCCACTCTTATTTAACATAGTTAGTACAAGAAACACTTGCTAGGGCAATAAGACAAGAGAAGGAAATTAAAGGAGTACTAATCAGAAAAGAAGTTAAGCTATCCCTTTTTGCAGATGATATGATATGCTAAGTGAAGTAACACAGTCCCAGAAAAACAAGCAGCCAATGGTCTCCATCATTTGTGGATGCTAACACCAAATCCCCAGATGAAAGGCAAGCTGATCAATATTATTGTTATATTTCTGTTTATCTTAAGGCAACTATGTTGCTATAATGTAAATCTCTTAACATGCTCTAGAATTGATACACCACTTACTTTCAGACTCTGTAATTACTCTATATGGGTGGAGAGTATGTATACATATTTTAGAGTAATATAAAATTAATAGAGGAAATTATGAATTGCTAAACATTAAAAAAAGACTGAGAGAAAGATGCAGGACAGTTATTGCAGAATGCATGATCTGGGGTGGGGTGGGAGGAAGGGAAAGGGGAATATGTCTAAACTGAAGTGAGAAATGATGTCTGAAATACACAAAACACCAATAAGAGCATTATAAAAAAGAAGTCAAATTAACTCTATTTTCAGACAATATAGTATTATACAAAAGATAACAACATTTTCACCAGAAAATTCCTAGACATGATCAACACTTTCAGCAACAGGTCAGGATTCAAAATCACTTTACAAATATAAGTATGCATTTTATATACCAATACGAGTAGTTGGAGAATTAGAACATTAAAAACACTCCCATTCATAACATCCTCAAAGAAACCTAGGGGAGGAAAAATTGGTCATGAAAAACCTCTACAATGAAAACTATGTTTTTGAAGAAAGAGATTGAGGAAAACAATAGAAGATGGAAAATAATGACTAAGTAAAGGTTAAAGGTTCTAGATAGATGAATGAAGTTAATTTAGTAAGCACAATATGTAACAGAATGGGCAAGAATGTTGATGAAGAAGAATTTAATTTGATGTCATTTGGGCCACCCTTTCCCCATCTTCCCCTTGATAATATCTGCCTCCTACTATGCCCCGATCTGAAGACTCTTCTTCCCTTTCATCCCCAAGGTTTCTTTCTATTTTCCTGGCTCCTTCAGTTATGTCATGGGATATACTCACATCTAAGGATTTGGATCTAAGATCCATAAACAAGAGAGAACATATCTTGTTTGTTTATGGAAGTCTGTATTACTTCACTTAGTAAAATGGTGAGGTATTTTAACTGGGGAAGGAGCAGGGATGTTCATACAGGGGTAGTGATAAGTGACATAGATAACACAAGGAATGAAAAAAAAATAAAGGAAAATGTATTGGTTCCAAACCCTACTGAAAAATACATTATACATACAAATTTAAGTGCTTAGTTATAGATGAAAGCTATATAATAATAATAAAAAAAAGTGCCAGGCAGGAGAAACATGCCTTGAAGTTGTTGGTCAGGGAAATCCAAGAGATTCACAAGACAAGAAAGGCTATTTCCACAGGCCTTAACTATCTCACAGAGTTTGAAGGTTGTATTCTATTTGAATAAGAGCCCATGGCTGAAGACGAGCCATATTTCAGACAAAGGACAGGGAATGATCCAGATGGAACTGAACTGATAGCTTCCTACCTGAAGATTAACTTTCATGGTAGCAGACAATACTATGCAAACTGCCAATGGAGAAAACCAATCAACAGCCCTACCCAGCTGTAAAGCCTAATTAACAATAATGAGTGGGCCAGCAAACTGTCTTTATCTGTGTATTAGTGACACTTTTATCTTGGGGATAATGAACAGCTGTTTAATTGGAATTAAAGAATGCTCAAAGGGAAGGAACTTATATGTGTACTATAAACACAGCCAAATATACATGGGTTGAGAGATCATAAGTCCTAGAGAAAAACCCACATTTGACACATTCTTAGACCAATGTAATTTCCTACTGTGTCTTACAAATGCATCCTCACATTTATAGACAAGTGTACCTCTCACCACCCATCAAAGAGTTTTATTTTTGCAACAGATTGAGGCCAATGCAAAGTTAAACAACTGATCAAATGCAGAGAATGAGTCTGTGAGAAAATCCAAAGTGACACATCTTGAATGCATCCTATACACATAAATGGATGCATATCTCAACAAAAGATCCCAGAGTGATTATCCCTGAATAAAACACCTCTATCAACATTCTGCCTCCAAAGGCTCAGGAATCATTGTAGAAGAGGTAGGGAATAATTGGAAGAGCCAGTGTTGGAGAATGAACACACACACACACACACACACACACACACACACACACACACA
>VZQC01010016.1:0-11722 GCA_009823505.1 Rhizomys pruinosus
TTTACTGACAAATATCCCAGACACCACTCAGAAAAGATGCTTCTTTTGCTCCAGATGAGAATAGTACAGAGTCCCACAAATGAACACACACAGACATGATCTGTGAATGGCTCATGCCTAGGCAACACATCTACAATACATCCTCTACACACAAGACCCAAGAATCATAGAACAATCACCCAAGAAGGCATTAACTACCTCTTAACTCTTGTTAAGGAAGCTTCTCCATGCAACAGGAGACTGGGAATGATAAAGGACCTGAGTGGCCAAACCACGAAGATTAGGAGCCTACAGAGTATGGTTCCATGGACAGACTTCCTAGATTCAGCTTCATCCATTCAGGGCTCAGGGAGCATTGCAGAAGAGGGGGCAGAAAGATTGTACGAGCCAGGGAGGTGATGCAAGACCAAACGGAAATGAATCCTACGAGCTTCTGGGATCCAGTTTATATGAACCTACAGCATTGGTATCAGGATGCACAAGACCCATGCAAGCTCAACTGGACAAAAACCCAGCACAGAACTGTGGAAATGGGTAGCAGAGCTCAACCTTGGCTGAGGAAATATTGGCTGCAGATGGTGGTCAGGTGAGGAAGTCCTAGCCTCTTTTAGAAAAGAGATTCTGGATAGGCTGACTAGATCTTGGGGAGGAGCTGGTACTGAGGAGCAGGGAGAGTAATTTGGCACAATGAACTCTATCAAGAATGACAGAAGTTGTGAACTCCCGGGATCAAGAATGACAGAAGTTGTGAACTCCCGGGGCGAGGGGGATGGGAGGAGGGCAAGGGAGGGTGCCAAGGGAGAAGCGGGTATAATAGCAACTAAGACCGACTGAAATATTATATATGAAATACATGAAAATCAATAAAAATGTTAGGCACAGTGAGTGGCTGATCATATAACGACAGCTTTCTGAACAGGTTTTGGTATTAGTTTTGAAAACAATCTTTTAACATTTTCATCTATAACAACTTTAAGTACACTGTTTTATACTTCATAGTCACTGTACTTTGGTCTCTAAAACTGTGTAAATTGTCATTGAACAAAATTCTTCTTAAATAAGGATAATACTGGTTGCTTTAAAATATCTATTCATCCTTATAACTACTATGTAAGAGCAATGAAGCTGTGTTCTGTTGTAGTAATATAGCAAAGGTTCTCATGATTTGTTATTGAAATCAGGTGGCTCAGAGTCTTTAAAAAGTGGGTAAGAAGATGATGTGGCACATTTTAAAGGGTGTTCCTTTGTTCTTTGTTCTTTTCTTCCCTTTAATTGAAGAGGTTACTTAGGTCTGAGTGTTAGCAGTGAGAATATTGTGTTTTGTATTAGATTTGTTCATCAGTTCAGTTGATGAAGCCAACAGCCTAACATCTTAAAACTTGTGTATCAGAGACAACAGCCACCTCCACACAGTGTGATTTCCAGGTCCAAAATGATGAAAAAGTTGCTATGGTCTTGAACAGGCCATGTGGGCAAAGGAAGTCCCTCTGAGAAGCTACTGATTTATTTATTTATTTATTTATTTATTTATTTATTTATTTATTTATTTGACTGATGAGATGGTCTTGGCAAGTAGGTTTTTTGTTTAATTTCTCCACTCCATGTAATGATTTTTCCACCATTTCAAACCATTCTGTGGTTTATGATAGTTGCCCTTTAGAGAACATAAATAGATGATGTGTTCTCTATGCCTTTTCTCCATTTTGAATGAATGTTGTGATGTAACTGTGGGATTTATGTTGATTTTCAACTGCACTACTATTGTGCAACTTAGCACCCATTTCACAATTATCAAGAAATAAGATAGTTTCCAAACCTATTCATACAGACTTTCATTCAAAATTCAAGCTATAGATATTTTTCTTTGATTTTTATGGGTTTTGCAAACAAAGATGAGTTCAATATCTTCTTTGCTGACACTCATCTTCCCAGCAAGAGATGGCTAAGCGTCTTAAATTGTTATCAAACCAAGAGGTGATTGCTGGCTGTTTACTTTTGTGTTGTGCATAAGTTTCATGTGCATGTATATGTGTGCATGCATGTGTGTATGTGCATGCAGAAGTCAGAGGTTGACATTTATTCTATTGTTGCTGCACTTGATATTTTAAATATAATATTTTTATTCATCCTTTGGTAATTTCATGCATACATATGATGCATTTCTATTATATTCATCTTCTTCTCCTTGCCCTAACTGGATCAAGTTCCCATCATTCCACCTCCCTCCAAACTTTGTCTTTTTTTTTTTTTTTTAATAACACACTGAGTCTAATTACTACTGCCCCTGTAGCCATGAGTGTGAGGCTAGTCACTGGATTATGATCAACCGACTTAGGAACCATAGCCCTAAAATAAATCAACTGTTTATAGCTCCATGGCTGTGGGGGAGGGCTCATGAGCCCCTCACCTTCCATGCTAGATTGTTGACTGGATTAATGTTGTGCAGATTTTGTACAGGCAACAACTCAAGCATGGCTTCCATGGTACTATCAAGTACAGAAGACACTGTTTTGCCATGGTCTTCCTCTTATAATCTCTCTGTCCCTGCTTCTACCATGTTCCCTGAGCCTTAGGGGGAGGAGACAGGATACTAATGTTCTGTTTGTAGCTAAGAACTCCCTAAACATTCTCTACACATTGACCATTATTGAGTTTCTGTGTTAACCATTGTTATGCATTACACAAAGAAGCTTTATGATGGGGACCTGGAGCTGCAATAATCTATGGGTGGAGGTTTAAATTTAGAGGGCAGTTTACTACTGTGTCCACTTAGCATACCCTGGGCCCCAGGAGTTCCATAGCCATGGGTTCTTGGGTAGATTTACAGTATAGCAGCCATGTATTTCTGTGTATTGCACCTTAAGTCAAACCAGAAAGCAAGTGGCTACCCCTATGATGTTGATGCCACTATTGTGCCTATGGGCAGGTCTTGCCAGGCTGATCACTGTTGTAGCACACAAGGTTTACAGCTGGGGGAGACTGCTGAAGAAGATCTGACTTTGAGGGGACAGTGTCTCACATTGAATCTGAATTTGGTGGCATTAACTGACCAGAAATCTCCTGGAATCCTCCTATTTCTGCTTCCCCTATGCTGGTAAAAAAGCATGCATTGCCAAGTGTGAGTTTCTATATTGGTGCTGGATTCTGGAGTCATGTCCTTGTGCTTATATGGCAAGCACTTTGCCAACTGAGCCATCTTGCCAGCACCTCCCTGGTGTTTTCTAATAGGAATATTTTATTTATTGAGAATTAATGGAAATATTTCTCAGTGAAGCATGGATGAAATACACAATCTACTTTTCACAGAGCTAGACAGATGGCTCCCCAATAAGAGCACTTTCTACTCTTCTGGAGGACATGAGTTCAGTCCCCAAAATCTGCTTTGGTTCACAACTGCCTGTAACTTCAGCTCCTGGGGATCTGATGCCGTCTTCTGGCCTCTGAAGGCACCCATCTACCTACATGTGGCATACACATTTATAAATAAAAATCACATTTTTAGAAATCTGCCTTTCAGCATCAACCAGGGATCACTGAGCAATGTGCTGATTCAGAAACGTGAATCAGAAAAGGAAAGTGTAAAGTTATTTTGGATTATAAACTGCTAGATCTCCCCTAAATGTACAATAATTATGCCAGATAGTTGTAAGCTCATTTATATTATTTTACACATACACAGGGAATTGTACTAAATTAGCAGATAAGAAAAATAAAGAAGGAAGAGCCTGGAGTTTTAATGGACTGAGGTAGGAGGGACCGTGGACTGTGGGGGACCTGCCACCATTCCCTGATTAGTAAGAAGGGAAGACTACTCTGCAGACCAAAGGAACCCACTTTGAATCCAGGCCTTTACATGGGTTGTACAAACTTGACCTTGACTTAAATTCTTTGAGGTATAGTTACCTTTTGTACAAAATAAGCACAAATATTTGAAGCTTGACTGTAAGAAACTATAGCTGTTTCTGATCGAAGAGCGTCTGAGTCCAGAAAAAGGAAAAGTTTCTACGATGTGAGCATTTTTTAATTGAAGTTTTGTATCTTTCATACACCATTTCTTAATCAAATTTATATCCCTTCCCATCTCCCCTCACCACCAGAGTTCATGCATTCTGCCATACATGTTTTCCATCTTTTTCTCAGTCTTTTTTTTTTTTTAATTTCTCTGATGTAGAAGTTTACTGTTTTGGGCAGAAGCTTACTGTTTCAGTCAGTTCTTTGACCTAGTCTTTTTTTGTTGATGTCATTCCTTCTAATTTATGTCACTTCAAAATATGCATATATACACACAAAACATACACCAAAATTATGACCTGTGAAATTAAACTATACGTTAATTACAAAACAGGTTTAGGGATTCACATTTTGACAGTAGAGTTGTATGCAAGTAAATAAAAACATATTACTTTACATTCCTACATTACATAGCATGTTGATGAGTAACATCAGGTATTATATTTACAAAAAAAAGCTTCAATTTGCCTTATAAATAGGGATTTGGTGCTAGGATCCACAAATGAGGGAAACCATACATTGTTCTTCTGGGACTGTATTACTTCACTTAGCATAATGGCTTCTAGTTCCATCCATTTACCTGCAAAGTTCATGATGTCATCTTTCTTTACTTCTGCATAGAACTCCATTGTGTAGATGTACCACATTTTTCTCTATCCACTCATCAGTTGAGGGGCATTTGGGTTATTTCCAGCTCTTCACTATTGTGAAGAGAGCTGTAGTAAACATGGATGTGCATGTATCTCTGCAGTAGGGTGACTCTTATGGGTATATACCCAGGAATGGTGTGACTTGGTCAGGTGGTAAGCTCATTTTGAGTCTTTTAAGAGTTCTCCACACTGCTTTCCATAGAGGTTGCATGAGTTTGCATTCCCACCAGCAATGGATGAGTGTTCCCCTTTCATCAAAACCTCTGTAGCATTTGGTATCCTTTGTTTTCTTGATCATAGCCAGCCTTATCTGAGTGACATGATACCTTAAAGTAGTTTTAATTTGTATTTCCTTAATTATTAGCACGTTCAACACTTTTTAAGATGTTTCTCAGCCATCTCTAATTCCTCACTTGTGAAGTCTCTGTTCAGTTCTTTACTCCATCTTTTGAGTGAGTCAATGCTCTAGCAGATGTATTGCTGGTGAAGGTTTCCTCCCACTCTGTAGGTTTTCTCTGAACTTCGTTGATTGTTTCTTTTGCTGTACAGAAGCTTTTGAGTTTAATAAGGTCCTACTTGTCTACTGATGACCTTGTTTCCTTGCAACTGTTGTCTGGTTTAGAAAGTCTTTTCCTATACCTGTGTCTTGTAGATTACTGCTAACATTTTCTTTTATTATTTTCAGAGTTTTGAGTTTCACATTGAGGTCTTTGATCCATTTGGAGTTGATTTTTTTTGTACAGGGTGAGAAGTAGGGGTTTAATTTTATTCTTCTACAAGTGGTGATCCAGTTTTGCCAACACCATTTGCTGAAGATGCTATCTTTCCTCCATTAGGTCTTCTTGGCCCCCTTGTCAAATATGAGGTGGCCGAAATGGCATGTGGTCAAGCTTGGATCTTCAATTTTGTTCCATTGATTTATGGGTCTGTTTTTGTGGTAATACCAAGCTGTTTTTATGACTATGGCCCTGTAATATAGTTTGAAGTCTGGTATAGTAATCTATCCTTCATTGCTCTTTTGCTCAGGGTTACTGTGGCTAACCAGGAACAAACCTGACCAAAGACACTAAAAATCTCTACAAGAAAATAATAAATCCCTGAAGAAGGAGATTGAAGAAGACACCAGAAGATGGAAAGAACTCCCATGCTCATGGATTGGAGGAATTAATATAGTAAAAATGAGCATCCTGCCCAAAGCAATATACAGATTCAAAATATTCCCTTTAAAGGCAGGAACACATCAAGGCTGCCCACTATCACCATTCCTCTTCAGTATAGTGCTTGAAACACTTGCTGGAGCAATAAGACAAGAAAGGAAGATTTCCCTCTGTTTGCATTCTTCTGAACAGTTTGAGAAGTAATGGCTGTAAGTCTTCTTTAAATGTTTTATAGAATTCTGCTGTGTAACCCTCTGATCCTGGGCTTTTTTTTAGTTGGGAGGTTTATTATTACATCTTCAATTTCCTCAAATGTTATGGCTCTGTTTAAACTGTCAATCTCTTCTTGGTTAAGCTTTGATGATTCCCAGGATTTCAAAGATTCACCCATTTCTCTTAGGTTTTCAAGTTTTAGAGTATAGGTTTTTGAAGTATTCTCATATAATTGTCTGGATCTTTTCACTGTCTGTTGTTATGCTTCCCCTTTCATCACAAATTCTATAGATTTGGAGTTGCTCTTTCTTCTGGTTAACTGGGCTAGAGGTCTGTCTATCTTATTTACTCTTTCAAAGAACCAACTGTTGGATGCACTGATTCTTTGTATTGTTTTATTTATTTCTATTTCATTGATTTCTCTTCTGATTTTTGTTATTTCTTCCTGTCTATTGGGTTTAGGATTCATTTGTTGTCTCTCATATGTTTCTAGGTGCATTGTTAAATTACTTATTTGTGCTCTTTCTGTTTATTTTTTTTTAATTTATTTATTTATGTGTATGAGTGTACTGTATGCATGTAGGTCTGTGCACCCGTGTCGTGCAATGCCACGGAGGTCAGAAGAGGGTGTTGGATTCCCCTGGAACTGGAGTTCTCCTGGAATTGGAGTTTCAGACGATTCTCAGCCACCATATGGGTGCTGGGGATCGAACCCAGGTCCTCTGCAAGAGTAGTTGGTGCTCTTAACTGCTAGGCCATCTCTCCAGCCCATCTGTTTATTTTTTTTTAATGTACGCACCCAGGGCTATAAATTTCCCTCTTAGGACTGCTTTTTAATGTATCCCAAAGGTTTTGTTGTGTTGTGTTATCATTTTCATTTAGTTCCAGGGATGCTTTTATTTCTTTCTTTAGGTCTTGCTTGATCCATTCATTATTCAGGAGTGTGTTGTTGTTAACCTGGAGTTGATATTGAGCTTTATTGCACTGTGGTCTGATAGAATGCATGAAAATATTTCAGTTCTTTTGTATTTGTTGATATTTATTCTGTGTCCCAGTATGTGGTCAATTTTGGAGAAGTTTCCATGGGGTGCTCAGTAGAAAGTATATGGTGTTTGGGTGGAATATTTGGTAGATGTCTGTGAGGTCCATTTGGTGTATTGTATTGTTCAGTTCAGATGTCTCTCTGTTTATTCTTTGTCCATTTGACCTATCCAAAGGGCTTAGTGGGCTATTTAAGTCCCCCACTATTAGTGTATCTACACTTTGAATATCATAAGTGATGTATCAGGATTTTCTGGCCAATTTAAATAAAATGTGTGCTGGTAGTTTTGGGCAAGAACCAGAATCATTCCCTCCTATCCCTGAAGTTTTTCTCACCCCAAATCATTTCCACCACAAGACCCTTACTCTGACACTGTGGCAGAAGAGTGGGGCGAGTGAGTGGAAGTAGAAGATTTGAGTTTGATTTTCTGTTTAGTGGTTTGTTGAGAGTCACTGGCCTTCCTTGGTCTTAGCCACTTCCTCTGCAGACTGGGTTCTCTTGTCTGCATTATTGCTATATTTACATACTTTGTGTGTTTTTGAAATGCATTCTGTCGTGGTGCCCAGCACAATGTTAGCAAGGGCCTCGTGACCCCCCTGTAATCCACACAGTTAGTACAGATAGAAGAGTTTGGTTTTCTTGAGTGTGAATGACAAAGAAGTACATCTGACACCTAGCTGCTTCCTGGCAGTTACTGCCAGCAGTGGGAACTGGTCCATGGCTTCTCTACTTTCTCCCATTCTGGTCAGATCTGAGTGTCATTGCCCAGCAGAATCTCCTTACATGACTGCCTTTGTTCCATGTGGGACCATCCAGCTTCGTCTTCCACTCTGTCTTCACTCTGCTCACAGCTGCTGCTCCCCATAATCAGACATTATTTTAAAGTGACCACGGCCTTACATAACCTACCAACCCCAAATCCTGCCTTAATAACTCAGACACTTCGTTCCATAACAATTCACAGTTAAACTCTTTTTCTCTCTCTTAAAAACTTACTTAAAAGAACACTAAGTATTTCCTGTGTGCCAGACACTATTCTTTGTCCATTATAAGTATTGACTCATTTTATCCTCCTAACCTTTCTGAGTGGGTTCTATATTTAATACAATTTTATATTAAACAGAAACTAAGGCAGGAGGAGGCTGAATGAATTAGATATTGAGGCAGTGCCCAGGGGAATAACAGAATTTTGAGAGTATTTAAAATTTAGGTTTTTTTTTTGTGCACGTGTGTATGTGTTCATGCATGTATACACATGTGTGCATGTGGAGTTAGAAACCATAGGTTGGCATTAGATGTCTTCCTTTATGGCTCTTCACTTTACTCTTTGAAACTGAACCTGGAGTTCACTGACTTGAGTAGACCAGCTGGCCAGAAAACCCTAGGGAATGTAGTGTCTCCCATCCTCAGTGTTGGGAATACAGGCACATGTCACTGAGTCTGACATGTTTTGTAGGGGACTGGAGTTCGAACTCAGGTCCTTGTACTTGCTCTACTTACTGAGCAATCTCCCCGACCCCTTGAGAGTGTTTTGTTGGCCGGTTGGTCAGTTTGGTTTCATTCGTTGGTATTGCAGAAAAGATGTGAGGATGCTGAATACAGACGGTGAAGTGGGCAGGAGTTGTGGACTGTCAGGGCTGAAGGGGGCATGGTAAGTGGATTCTTGGACCCATGTCATTTATTATCTGTTGTGGCTTGACCTTTAAGTATCCCCTGAAGCTCATATGTTGTTCTAATTCCCACTGCCCCAGTCTTCTGGGGCATTTGAGAGGTAATTGGATCATGAGGGCTCTGACCTTATCAATAGATTAGCCTATTGATTGATTCAGAGCTTAATGGACTGTTAGGTGCAAGTAAAAGTCTTAGGGAGTGGGGCCTCATTGAGCATAGCATTCATCAAGGGAGTACATATTAAAGGTCTGTCTGCTTGTCTGCCCTTTTTCCTGTCTCTCTTTGTTGTACCTGGCCCCTTCGTCCAGCTCACTGTGAGGGAGCAGCTTTGTTCTACTGTGTGTTTTTTGCTGTGATGTGCTGCCTCACTGCCAGCCCAGAAACAATGGGCTGAATTCTAATGCTGAAGCAAAAGAAAACTTTCTTCTTCTTAAGTTCTACCACAGGTATTTTGTCACAGCAATGGAAAGCTGACAAATATACCATCGTTGTTCAGTTCCAAGCCTGAAGGTAGGTGAGGGATGAACATGGGTTAGGCCATAGTGGACATGGAGGGGAATTTGATGTTATTTCTTCTCGAATGGGATTAGGCTTCTCAATTTTCCTGGGCTCTTGTCTTTCTAAATGTGTGGGTAGTTGTGCCTCATGCATAAGCCTTCACAGGCGACTAAAACACTAAAAATAAGATGTGCTATGAATGACCCTGACAAGAATGGTAACTGGGTCTAAAGTCTGAAGCAGCCATTCTGTAAACCAAGGGTGTCACCTCACTTGGAAATGAAAAAAAGATACATTATAATCACAGTAACTAACCACACAAGCAAGATCATATAACCCAGTGGGCCCCATTTCTATTCTTTTAAAAATTGTTATAGTACCTTGTTATTAACCATAGTCATCAGATTGTACAAGTGATTTCATTAATGTATTTTTTATATAACTGGTATTTTACATCCTACTACATATGTAACTCTGCTTCTGTGGGTTCAATATATAAAAGCAAGATCACGAGGAACTGTGTTCTGTGCCTGGCTCATTCCACTTGATACACAATCTTTCAGGTTCAGCCAAGTTATAAAACACAGCAGGAATTCCTTCTTTTTGAAAGTTCTCTACTATTCGCTGTATGTATGTACCAAGCTTTCTCCTCCCACTCAGCTGTTGATGGAGGCTTTGATTTTGTGTCTTGGCTGTGCTGTAATGAGCATGGGAGTCCAGGTGTCTCTTGAACATGCCAATTTCATTGATGTTACATTTATACCCTGAAATTTCTCCATCATGGGATAATTCTACTCTTAATGTTTTGTGGAAATTCCATGCTGTTTCCTACATGGACATACTAAAAATTGCATTCCTGGGGCTGGAGAGATGGCCTAGCATTTGAGAGCACCGACTGCTCTTGCAGAGGACCTGGGTTCAATCCCCAGCACCCACATGGTGGCTGAGAACCGTCTGTAACTCCAGTTCCAGGGGAATCTGACACCCTCTTCTGACCTCTGTGGCACTGCATGACACGGGTGCACAGACCTGCATGCAGACAGTACATTCATGCACATACGAAAATAAATAAATAAAAATAAAATTGCATTCCTTTATCACATATTCTTACTAATATTTACCTTTCATCTCTTAATATCCATTTTAACAGATGTGAAGTCATAACTCACTGTGGTTTTAATTTGCATTTCTCTGATGATTAGTGATGGTACACATTTTCCATAGACTCTTGGGCCATTTGTCTTCTGCTTAGGTTCTTTCCCATTTGTATTCAGCTGTTTATGGAGTAAAAACCACTGCTAAGTCCCTTTTACTATCTTTGTGATAAAATAAGTATAGGTGGTGTTAGATCTATAACAGCACAAACCTCAGATAAAAAAAACAGGCAGACCAGGCTTAGTCACTCCGGGAACACATTTACTTCAGGAATTGCCGGGGCATGGCATCTGTGGGCACGTGGAGGGGCAGCCAGTGAGCCATCTGGTGACTGAGGTACACTCCTTTATAGCCCCTGGGCAGGACCTTAGGTAAAGGGGAAGAGGTCATAAGATCGACAGTCTCTGGAGGAAGTGGAAATCTGTGTGTCCCTTGGGATTCTGGGAAACCCAGACATAAAGGGAAGATGATGATAAAGTTGTGTAGACTAAATGGGTGGTTGAAAGGCTGGTGTAGAGAGAGAAAGATGATGGTATCACTGCACTGGATCAGTGCTCCTTGGTGATGGTGAAAGGTTGTATTGAGTGATGACATAGCTCTTGCAGAGACCTGGAGAGGGTCATCCATGGGCCTGCCACATTAACATTCAGACACTTCTCTCTAACTTCTTTCTAGAACCCTTGTTGATTTAATTTAACAAGTGTCATTTGGTAAATGTTGAAGGTCACTATAAGAAAGGAAAATGAAAATTCTCTAACATTCAGTAATTAAGCCTTTAAAGTAAACATCACACACTTAGAATGATCTGAAGTAAGAATGAAACTGTTGACCTTTTACTAAAGCTTCAACTATTCAGGGCTAATATTTTATGGTCTCTTGTACCTTGATTTCAGCTTACTTCATTTGTACAATCAATGAATTAGAGTGCAAAAAAAATGGAATTGCAGGTACATCTTTTTTTTTTTTGTTTTTTGGTCTTTTTGAGACAGGGTCTCCCTGTAGCCCCAGCTGTCCTGGAACTCACTCTGTAGACCAGACTGGCCTTGAACTCACAAAGATCCGCCTGCCTCTGCTTCCTGAATGCTAGGATTAAAGGCGTGCGCCACCACGCCCAGCTACACTTTGCTCTTTAAAGCTTTATGACTGGTCTATGACTTCAGAGAAATCAAGTCCATTAACTTATATGGTTTATTTTGTATTTCTGTATAAATCTCTACTGAAATACCCCTCTATATAAATATATGTTATTTTTAAGTATACCCTTTTAAACTGCAAATCTTACAGAGTGGATTTTAATGACTATCTTCCTCCAAGCTCTTGGCCTT
>VZQC01010016.1:15149-32866 GCA_009823505.1 Rhizomys pruinosus
CTCTCTCTCTCTCTCTCTCTCTCTCTCTCTCTCTCTCTCTCTCTCTCTCCTCTCTCTCTTTCCAGTGTGTGTGTATGTGTGTATGTGTGTGTGTATGCATGCATGTCATGAAGCATATGTGGAGGTCAAAGGACAGCCTGGGTGTTGGTCCTTGCTGTCTCCCTTGTTTGAGTCTCTTGCCCATTCTGCTCCATGTGTTCTGCTGGATAGCAGACCCATGACCTTGCAAGGTCTGACCTGGAGCTGCTTCCCATCTTGTTGAAGGAGTGTTGGGGTTACAGATGTGCATTACCACATCTGGGTTTTATGTGGGTACTGGAAGTAAGAACTTGGATCCTCACACTGTGTAACAAGAGATTTATCCGTCGATCCATCTCTCCAGCCCTGGTACTGACATTTTCATCTGATATCAGATTTGTGGATGTTCACAGCACTCATACAATTAGAGGTAAAATATGCTTTATGTAGGAAAATATAATTAATATTTTTGGTAAGAGCCATACAGACTGATCAAGTATAAAAACTAAACATGTAAACTCTTAATCATCACAATCTCAAAATATTATAATCATTTCCTATGTTTCTCCTTCCTTCTCTTTCTTTCTTTATAAAATAAAAATAAACATAGAATGAAAGTGAGTCTTGCTGAATTCTTACCATGTATCAAACCAGGCATAGAGGGATGAATATGTAAGCTAAGTTGCCTTCAAAACTCTCTCATCAGAGTGGAGAATAAATAGGTATTTAAAATTGTAGCTTGTAGTAGACTAAATAAGCATGCAAATGGAATTCTGTAGAGTTTTTATGAGCTCCTAGAAGAGGGACTTTGCATAAAAATGAAAAGTTAGAAGACAAAGATAACCAGACAGCTTGCCTCTACAGAGTGCCCAGATTTAGCATAATTTGGCTCTTAGATTTTCTACGTTGGGATGATACAAAGGCAGTTTGCATTCTGTCCTAGTTTGCTTCTCCATTGCTGTGACAAAACATGCTGACCAATACCAACTTGTGGAGGAGAGGGTTTATTCATCTCACATTTCACAGTTCATTATTTAGCAAACCCAAATGCAGGAACCTGGAGGTAGGCGAGGAGCACTGGCCATGGAGGAACACTGCTGACTGGATTGCTCCCCTGGCCCAGGCTCAGCATGCTTCCTCTTACAATACAGAACCTGCCCCACAGTGGCACTGCCCACAGTGGGCTGGACCCTCCTACCTCACTCAACAGTCAGGAAAATACTCCACAGACATGGGCTCAGGCCAGTCTAATGGAGGCAATTCCCCAACTGAGGCTCCTTCAAATAACAGAAACTGGAAAAAAATAAACTCTTGGAAAGACTCAGAAAAAGAATGCCAAAACATATAATGGTTATAATAGAAGAGTGTCTGAGGGGAGGGGCATGGAAAAACGGGATCACACATGCACGTAGACTCATGCATGTTTGTCGCATAACAAGTACTTCATTGTAGTGTAGAGAGCACCGGGAGAGCTATCAGAAAAGGAGTTATTAATGAGCACAGCGAAATAAAAAAGCAACTAATAAGGCGAGCACAACAGCCACATCGGGTTATAATATTGGTGGCACAAAGCTGTCTACATTTTTTCACTCTTTCACTTGCGTCGCCTCTGGTTTTTTTAAAGAATCATCGTGAAATCGCTCGCCTCACTTGAGGAGCTCTGGAGAGATGGCCAAAGCGAATGCGTTATTACAGCACAAGAAATATTTCCGGACTTCCTTGTGAGTGCGCGTAGAGGACCGGTTCGAATCCCCAAGCACCACATGCGGCCTTAGAGCCGTCTTTGGAAACAATCCAATTCCCACGGAGAAACTGATCGAGAGACACACACAAGTGTGGAAATACACACACAAGTACTTCTGACCTTCCCGAGCCGGGCATTTGCATATGACACGGTTGACAGCCAAAGAGTGAGAGACAGACACGTGCAAGTTCAATACGCATACAGAAACTAAATTAAAATTATAAAAAAAAGACGATACACCATACAACAAACTAGAGATAGGTGCAGATATAATCCAATGTCAGTGCAAGCTAGGTTATATATACCCAGAGGACACTGCGCTGGGACGGCCGGACAGGAAGATAACTTCACGGGGGACAGGTCATCCGAGTGGTGGTAGAAGAGCTAGCGATGTCGTCCTTTAGCAAGCCCCTGATTGCGTGGCGTTGTTGGTCCATCACTCAGGGCTGCCGATACGAAGATGCGGAGCTTCAGACCGCTCTAGGTAGGTTCGGAGGTCCCTTGCCACTGTGGTGCTGGCAAGAAGGCGCATTTTCTATCCGCGGGTTAGACAGTCGTATGGCGTGATAAAAATGATAGACAGAGGCCTCGGGGCACAGTATTGCTACGTGAGGATGCCGGACACACCATGGACGCCACACCTTTCTGTACTCCTAAGAGGAAAAAATCTCAGGAACCTTGGGGAACAGTCATTCGAATGCACCGTAGTCACGTGGAGATGTCAGGTGTTCCAGGGGGACTGCTTATTTAACCAGCAGCCTTGGGCACTAGGGGGCCACCTCCTAACCCAGTACCAGCGATGGGCCCTCCACTTGGCCTAGCTCCATCCAGCCACACTACAGCATATCTACATTCGCACTCACACTCTGACAATTGTTGGGACAAAGGGAAAACACACCTCAATATCATTAGGCCTAGATCCAATCCACAGTCCCAATCCAGGCCTCATCCACTAATGCAAATCTAGGACATAGAGATTTGATTGTCCTAATGAATAAAAACCTTCACCAATTCAGCAATTGAGGTTCAGTTTACGCTTAAGAAAAAGAAGTCCTGCAGGCTCGGGATCCGTGCTGCGTTTTGGCTGACAGGCTTTAACTCCTAGCAATCTTGCAGGAAAATGCAGAGGGCAGGCCGGATCTTATGAGTTTAAAGGCCAGTCTGTCTACAGAACAAGCTCCAGAACAGCTGGGAATAAAAGGAGAATACGTTTAAAAAATTATTTTAAAAAAAAAAAAATCCTTAAAAAAAAAAAAGATGTACCTTGCAAATTCACTTTCTATGTTTTGCACTCTAATTCATTGATTGTACAAATGAAGTAAGCTGAAATCAAGGTACAAGAGACCATAAAATATTAGCCCTGAATAAGGTGGAAGACTTTAGTAAAAGGTCAAGCGTCTAGGTTTTTCGATTCGTTAGCCGCTAGAAATCAAGCATAGTGGTTGGGATAAGCCATTCAAATTACTCTTATAAGATACATCGGTCAAGGATTATTCCTTTCTTATAAGTGACCTTACAAAACAAAGACACTTGTAATATAGAAAGGAGTTAATAAATGTCTGAAATTTAATGTGGCAAGAGCCCATGGATACCCTCTCCTAGGTCTCTGCAAAGCTAATTATGTCATAACTCAATACACACCTTTTACCATCTACCAAGAGTCACCTCACCCTCTATTCCAGTAGCAGTGATACCATCACTCTTGCTCTCTCTACACTATCATTTTCGTAACCTTACACTCCTCATATTAGTCATCACAACTTTATCATCCACAATCTTCCCTTTAGGTCTGGGCTTCCCGGAATACCAAGGGACACAGATGTCACTTCCTCCAGAGACTGTCGATCTTATGACCTCTTCCCCTTTCTACTAATGGTCCTTGCTCCAGAGGGCTTATAAAGTTGCACTTGGTATAACCTCAGTCCGAAGATGGCTCACTGCTGCCCCAAGTGCCCACAGTGCCCATGTCCGTTCCACCACCGGCAATTTTCCTGAGTAAATGTGTCCCCGGGAGGTGATAGCGTGGTGCCTGTTTTTTTATCTGAGTTGTGCTGTGTATAGTATAACCACCACCCATATAATTTTTTATTCAAAAGATAGGTAATAGGGACTTAGCATAGGTTTTAACCCCATAAACAACCGCTAGAATACAAAATGAGAAAAGAACTATGAAGCAGTAAGACAAAAGGGCCCAAGAGTACTATGAAAAATGTACACCATCAGGAATCATCAGAAAGCAAATATAACTACACAAGTGAGTTTATGAACTTACACTGTTAAACACATAGACTATTAAAGATGAAAGGTAAACATTAGTAGAATACATCTTTGATTTACAATGATATCTAGCAAAATTTTATTTTATTATAAATTTATTTTTCGTATGTATGAATGTACTCTAAGGTCTCATGCAGGTCTGTTGACACCGTGTCATGCATGCCACAGGAGGTCAAATTCAGAATGGGCTGTCAGACTTCCCTCTGGACATTGTGGACTATTTATCTACCTTGGACGGTTCCCTCACCACGCATGGTGCTGGGGATATGAACCACAGTCCTCTGCATGAGCAGTCGGTGCTCTCAACAACGCTAGGTTTCCATTTGTCTTATTTCCCGTAGGAAGCATTTTAGTATGTCCATGTAGGAAACAGCATGGAATTTCCACAAAACATTAAGAGTAGAATTACCCCATGATGGAGAAATTTCATTCCGGTATATTAAATTAACATTCAGAAAGTAGATCAATTGGCATTCCAAGAGGATGTTAAACCTACACCCTAGAGAATGCTTTGAACCCATTATCTCATTTAAACATCTTTGCAAAGCAGACAACAAAACAGCAAAATCAAAGCCTGCCATCCCACATAACAAAGCTGATGTGGTTAGGTTAAAAGCTTGGTTAGCAGTTACAATAAGCGAATATGATAGTAGAAAGACTTTCAAAATAGAAGAAGATCCTGGCTGTGTTTATAATAAACTGGACAAGTAACCTGAAAGATGACTGGAAATTCAAAGTGAGTATGACAGGACAAGAAACACAGATCCGGTGTGATTTGCATTTTAATATGTGAACCAACAAGTGCAGATGCTTCGATCTTATATGTAGTAGGATGTAACCAACGATGTTTATATAAAAAATACCATTAATGAGATCACTATGTCACAATCCTGATGGACTATGTTAAACAAGGTTTATAACAATTTTAAAATAATAAAAATGGGCCCATGCGTGTGAATATGATCTTGCTTTGCGGGTTAGTTACTGTGATATATAATGTATCTTTTTTTCATTCACAAGTATGAGGGGGACGGTTGCACCTCCTTCGGTTCATACAGATGGCTGACTTTTCAGACCTTTAAATCCATTACGCATTTCTGGTCATGGAAGTCATTCAATTCCTCGAATTAGGCACATATCTTTATTTTTTAGTGTTTTAGTATCTGCCTTGTATGAAGCTATTTGCTATGAGGAAATGCTACATACCACACATTTAGAAAGAAAGCCTCGAAAAAATTGAGAACCCTATCCATTATAGAAAAATAACATCAACTTTCCCCTCCATTGCCCATGGCCTAACCCATTGTCATCCCTCACCTACCTTCAGGCTTGGAACTGAACAACGATGGTATATTTTCAACTGTCCATGCTGATTGTCACAATAAATACCTGTTGTAAATATCTAAGAGAGGAAAAAATGTTTTACTTTTGCTTTCACATCGAATTATAGCAATTCAGTACTCGCATTGATTGTCTGGGAGCAAAGGCAGTGTGGAGCAGCAAGCCAGTCACAGCAAAAAAACACACAGTAGAACATATAGCTGCCCCCTCCAGTCGAGAATAACTCGACGAAGGGGCCAGGTACAACAAAGAGAGACAGGAAAAAGGAAACAAGCAACAGACCTTAATATGTACGCTCCTCATGATGCTGATGGCCAAGACGCCCCACTCCCTAAAGCTTCTATGCTTTGTTTACCCTATAACCATCCATTTAAGCTCTCTAATATCAAAAATCATAGACTAACCTATTTGATCAAGGTTCAGAGCCCCGACATGATCCTATTACCTCACCAGCCCACTCCCAGAAGACTGGTGGCATGTGGAATTTAGAAAAACATATGAGCTTCAGGGGATACTTAAAGGTCAAGCCACAACAGATAATAAATGACATGGGTCCAAGAATCCACTTACCATGCCCCCTTCAGCCCTGACAGTCCACAACTCCTGCCCACTTCACCGTCTGTATTCAGCATCCTCACATCTTTTCTGCAATACCAACGAATGAAACCAAACTGACCAACCGGCCAACAAAACACTCTCAAGGGGTGCTTTGAGAATGCCTCATTAAGTATAGCAAGTACAAAAAGGAAACCTGAGTTCGAACTCCAGTCCCCTACAAAACATGTCAGACTCAGTGACATGTGCCTGTATTCCCAACACTGAGGATGGGAGACACTACATTCCCTAGGGTTTTCTGGCCAATTGTCGACTAAAGTCAACCGGTATCGAAGGAGAGACACGTACGAGTGGTCACACACGTGCTATAGTGTAGTCGATATATTGATGCAGGCTAGTTATGGAGGACGCATGCACATAAAGGAATGTGATATATGTTGTCTCCAATTATCAATCGGCGTCTAAACTTCCCGTTAACATCTGACAGATAAGCACTGCATAATTAGAGTGAGTAGCTGATTCTTAAAACGACAGTTCCACATCACACATTTACAGTACATGTCAATGAACACATTTAACACACTGCCACAAAAGAAAAAAACCCTAATTTTTAAATTACCTCCAAATTCTGTTATTCCCCTCGGGGCACGGGCCTCAAAAAATCAATCTCGCCTCCTCTGCCTTAAGTTTCCTGTTTAAATATAGAAATGTACCTTAATATAGAAACCCACTCAAAGGTAGGAGGGATAAATGAAGTCAATAGCTTATAGATAGACAAAGAAAGGTCTGGCAACAGGAAATCTTGTTTTTAAAATAGTTAAAGAAAGAGAAAAAAGATTACACATGGTGTATTGTTATTGATACGAAGTGTCTTGATTTAAGGCCAGGAATTTGGGGTTGGTCAGGTATTATGGTAAGGCGGTGGTCCATTTTAATTAATGTCTGATTTATGGGGACAGCACTGTAGCAGAGTGAATACAGAGTGGAAGACGAAGCTGGATGGTCCCACATGGAACAAAGGCAGTCACGTAAGGAGATTCTGCTGGGCAATGACACTCAGATCTGTTACCTTAGTACATCTGGCGAGAACAGTAGAGAACCCATGTACCATTGTCCCCAACATTGCATGAGACTGCCACTGTATGATACATAGGATGTGATAATCAGATATGCTACTTGTCATTCATACCTCACGATATACCAAACTCTTATCCATCTGTACTATCGATGTGGATAAATTATACAGGGTCACGAAGGCGTTGCTAACATGTTGTGCTGGGCAACTCAAAAACTAAACTAATGCAATTCAAAAATCATCACAAAGTATGAGATAAAAAGCAATAATGCAGAACAAAAGAGAAAAAACTCCGCAAGACGAAGTCTAAGACCACAAGAATGGCGCTCAACACACCATAACAGAAAATCAAACTCAAATCTTCTTCTTCCACTCACTCGCCCCACTCTTCTGCCACAGTGTCAGAGTAAGGGTCTTGTGGTGGAAATGATTTGGGGTGAGAAAAACTTCAGGGATAGGAGGGAATGATTCTGGTTCTTGCCCAAAACTACCAGCACACATTTTATTTAAATTGGCCAGAAAATCCTGATACATCACTTATGATATTCAAAGTNACTTTGAAGGAACAAGTTCTCAGAACAGTTCAGATCTTCACTCAGTTTAAATGGATGCTTCAAGTCAGGCTTTCTTTATTCAGGCATCACCATGGTGTGGCATTGCCCCCCACAGTCAGGTAACTGGTATAGTATATGGTGAACTGTCTCGGTGTTCACATGTCCACTATCCTCCCCATTTGCTTCTTTATTCAGGCATCACCATGGTGTGGCATTGCGCCCCCACAGTCAGGTAACTGGTCAACTGTCTCGGTGTTCACATGTCCACCATCCTCCCCATTTGCTCCGATGCCCTTTCTCCTGTTTCCAATGTGGAAATAGCACATAACAAAGGAAAGGCTTTGAGGCTATTCAGCCTTTAGTATGTAATGTTTCCAATGTACTGAACTTCCAGCCTTGAGCACCAGTATTTTGTATTCTTTTCATGACTGCCTGGCTTGCCAGCACTCCCACTGCAAAACATCTCAGGGGACTTTCATACTACATAAGGCCAGCCTTGGAAAGGATGAAAATTTAAAATCTGAAGCTCAATTCCTTTTTATTTTTTTGCCAGTCAGTGCTTGGGTTCAGTTGCATTTTCTTACTGCCATTGTGCTGGGAATAAGACCCAGGTCCTCTGCAAGGCATTGGTACTCTTAACTGCTGGAGCCATCTCTCTAGCCCTTACAATTTTTCTTTTTAATGTGTGCTGGATACCTTTAGTATCAACTTGACTCACCTGGGACGAGAGGGTTTGTTGTTGTGCTCTCTATCTTGTATGGTATATATATATATATATATATATATATATATATATATATATATACCATTCAAACTGGCAGGCAGTTGCTGTCACCTCCTGAGGAACACATCCTAACTGGGAAATGTCCATGATTTTTGGCAGGGCCAGAACAAGTTCTTCTATGAGCTCTGCAATGAATTTATGTTAAGAACCTGCACGTTGTATGGCAGTACATCACGTCCCCTTGGAAGTTAATGAAGCCTTATACAAGTTCTCTTGAGACAGAAAAAATACAGCCTGGCCTCTGAGAGACTGTTTTGTTTGTTTGCTTAATGTATTCTTAATATGGAAATTAAATTAATTTGAAAGTTCCCTTTTAAAAGGATGATTCGGAGATAATGTTTAAACATTAAAAAGATATATGAGTACTGAAAGAATAAAATAAAAACAAATGAGATCTGATATCCTCTTTTCCTGCATTTTTCACTTTTATTCTCCAGGCCAGTTGATTTATTAAGGCTTCTGGCTGGGAGCTTATCATATCAGAATCTTCCCCAGGAAAAAAGCAATTCGAAAGTGGTTGTGGCTGAAGGCATATTATGACGGCAGGAAATCAAATAGAGCACTGACTTCCATTTAAGATTGTCAACTTGATGAATAGAATTATGTTGACATAAAACAGAGTAGACTTGATAAAGATGCCCTGTTCCAGACAGGTGGCAGTTGGGCAAATCAGTTAAATGAAACATATTTTGGAACTGGATCCTAGGCATTGCTTTTGAACATAAAGGAAGAAAACAGCAAGGAATCTTCTGAATTAAATTATTTTATAATAATGTCTATTTTGATTAATTTTGATATCATGTACATATTTACTCCTTAATTAATTAATTAATTAATTATTTTTTGAAATAGTTTCCCTCTAGCCCCAGCTGGCCTAGAACTCATTATGTAGAGCAGGCTGGCCTGGATCTCACACAAATATGCCTGCCTCTGCCTCTGAATGTTGGGATTAGAAGCATGCTCTACCACTTCTGGAGTTATATTTCCTCCTTTTGAATTTGGAAGAATGTTTAAATTTGTGAATTTTTTCTATTTTATATGCTGCTGGAAAAGTGNGAGAAGAGAGAGAGAGAGAGAGAGAGAAGAGAGAGAAGAATATGCCTGGGGGTCCAGTCCTTTCTTGGAACCCTACCCTCTGTGCATGAAGGTGTGATATAAGCAAACAAGACCACCCTGTCATCTCTGCAAAGGGCTTTGTGTATGACCAGCCTTTTGAGGGCATGCATTTCTAAATTTTTTTTAATAAAAAAAAAATTTAGAAATGAGGGCATGCATGTGCAGAATTTGGTTTTATTTCTATAATCATGTACTTTGAAGCACTGAGATGTGTAAGAGGCTGAGTAAAGAACAGGTTGACCATGTTCAAAAGGCTGGGACACACAAAAGCCTTTTGCAGAATGACAGGGTGTTCTTGTTTGCGTTTATATCACACCTTCATGCACAGAGGGTAGGGTTCCAAGAAAGGACTGGACCACCAGCATATTCTCTCTCTCTGAACAAAGCCTGCCATTTGCTTCCATCCCAGTCTCCCCATTTGAGCTTGTCCTTTCTCTTCCATTTTTCTGGGCCTTTCTAGAGACACTCCTTCTGGAATACTAGTTCCTGTGGTTATCTGTAGGCCCACCTAACAGTACTGACTTCTATCTCACTGTCTGGAAGTTGGACCAGTACCATTCAGAGGAAAAGCACACACACAGGATTAAATTGCTAAGGGGGGAAAGCACCGAGGATAAAAATATTATCACTATGTATGAGAGCTATGAACATCCACAAATCCAGTACCAGGGCTGAAGAGATGGATCAATGGATAAAGCTCTTGTTATACAGTGTGAGGGCCCAAGTTCCCCAGTACCCACACAATACCCAGATGTGGTGATGGACATCTATAATCCCAACACTTTTTATTCCAGGTTCCAAATCAAAATTCACTAATTCAGAAAAGTTTTCCCTAATCCTTCAAACCAGATCAGGATTTCTATATAGTTCCTTCATAGATACTTAACCAGACTTAGTGACACATGCCCATGATCGCTGCTCAAAAACACCAGTCGTAGCTCCATGACAAGATGCTGCCTCAAACCAAACAACAACAAAACCAGGAAGATGTCTACAATGGAACAACATAACTCTAGTGCTCCATCTACATGTGTGATTATTTATACCTCTAGTTGAGATTAAGCACCCCTTAAATATGTGCTGGTAAGTAATTTTGAATCAATGATTATTACAGTTTATGAGAGTATTACAATAGGAAGATAACACAGGCCCTGATGAACCACAAAAATGTGGACTGATCAAGTCAGAAAATAAAAGGTTTAACAAAGATGATGATTTGTGGATGCTAGTACCAAATCCCCTAGTTGAAAGACAAGCTGAGCAATGTTACTGTTATATCTCTTTATATCTGAAAGCAACTGTGATGTTATATGGTGAATCACTTAATGAGTCCTATAGTTAACTTACCACATACTTTCAGACATGGTAATTAATGTATATGGGTGAAAAGTATATATCCATATTTTAGAGTAATATAAAATCAAAGGGAAAAAACGTGAACTCCTAAACATATATTGGAGTTAGCACACAGTTTATTCCTAGAGGACATAACTCTGGTACATGTAAGACATTTATATGGGCATATTTTGGATCAATACAATGGGGAGGGAACCACAAAAACATAGGGACTGGGTCAAAGAATGGACTAACATAGTTAAATTCTGCTCAAAACAATGGACCTTTACAGAGAAAAACTTGAAAAAGACTGAGTGAAAGATGAAGGACATCTATGGCAGAATGCATGACCTGGGGTGGGGTAGAGAAAAGGGAAAGGGGAATGTGCCTAAATTGAACTGAAAAATGATGTCTGAAATACACAAATCATCAATAAGAGTATTATTAAAAAAGAAATGTTGTATGAAATGCACAAAACTTCAATAAAAATTAGCTTTGAAAAAAATTTAAAAAACCAAAAAATATTAAAAAATTTAAAAAAGGATGGAAAAGAAATGTTCCTAGAGTTTTTGCCTTTCTTCCAGACATGGATGACTTAGTTGAGTAGCAGCATAAAGAAAAGCATGGATTTAAATTCTCTTTACAATTTTAGCACCTGCTCTGAGTAAAGCATTAGATAACATTTCAGATATACTCCAGCATATAAGACATGATTGGGTCATGTTCCCCATATGTTCTCTCTCTCTCTCTCTCTCTCTCTCTCTCTCTCTCTCTCTCTCTCAGTGTACTTGCCTGTGTGTGCATGTGCATGTGGAAGCTAGACATCTTCAACTTTTCTTTCATCACTTTCTATTTAACTTTTTAAAATTTATTTTATTTTAACTGGGTGTGGTGGTGTATGCCTTTAGTCCCAGCATTTGAGATGAAGAGGGATGTGGATCTCTGTAAATTCAAGGCCAGCCTGGTCTACCTAGTTAGGTCTAGGCCATCCGAGGCTAAAGGGAGACCTGGTCTCAAAAGACCACAAAATTATTTTATTTTATTTACTTTTATTGATCTTTTGTGTATTTCACACAATATATTTTGATTATATTTAGACTCTGCTACCTGCCCTTTCTCTTTTTTTAAAGTTAATTCTAGAACCTTTAAGGGATTCACAATATAAGAGTGCAGTTGTTTTCAGATCACAAGGAATATAACATTAACATTGCTCAGTTTGCCTTACAACTAGGTACTTGGTGCTAGCACCCACAGATGAAGGATATCATTTGTTTGTTTTTCTGGGACTGTGTTACTTCACTTAACACAATGTCTTCTGGTTCCATTCATTTACCTGCAACGTTCATGATGTCATCTTTCTTTAGCACTGCATAGAACTCCATTGTGTAGATATACCACATTTTCTCTATCCACTTGTCAGTTGAGGGGCACTTGGGTTAGTTCCAGCTCTTCGTTATTGTGAAGAGAGCTGCAATAAACATGGCTGTACTTGTATCTCTGCAGTAAGATGAGTCCTGTGGGTATATGCCCAGGAGTGGTATGACTGGGTCAGGTGGCAAGCTCATTTTGAGTCTTTTAAGGGTTCTCCATGCTGCTTTCCATAGTGGATGTATGAGTTTACATTCCTACCAGAAGTGGATAAGTGTTCCCCTTTCCCCACAACCTCTCTGGCATTTGGTATCATTTGTTTCCTTGATCCTAGCCAGTTTTATTGGAGTGAGATGATATTTTAAAGTGGTTTTAATTTGCATTTCCTTAATTATTAGCGATGTTGAACACTTTTTAAGATGTTTCTCAGCCATCTTTAATTCTTCATTGGTGAAGTCACTGTTCACCTCTTTACTCCATCTTTTGAGCAAGTCATTTGTTTTCTTTCTTCTTTGTTTTTTGTGTAGTTTATATATTCCAGAAGTTAATGCTCTGTCAGATGTATCAGCAGTGAAGGTTTCCTCACACTCTGTGGGTTTTCTCTTCACCCTACCTGCTCTTTCTAATAGCCCTCTTCCAGATTTCATGTATTGTTTGTGTGTGTGTGTGTGTGTGTGTGTGTGTGTGTGTTAAAGTCCATCCAGTCAAGTTTGTGTCACCAAATATATTTTGGTGTCCATCCATTCACTGGAAACTGGTTTGCCTATCTAGCATCAGATCCTTAAAGAAAACCAATTTTTCCTGTTCTAGTAATTATTAGTTGCCCACAGTTCCTCAAATCAAAAGAAAGGAGTGTTTTTTTAGGAATCAACCATGAGCAGGAGGCCCATGCTGCCTTCCTTGCTGCCTAGCTTCTTTGCTTTAGCTGAACACCTTTGCTGAAGATGGCAGCATGAAACGACAACACTGCTTCTTTGCCCTCTGTTCCTTCCCTCCCCATGTGTAGGCTGAGGGACAAGATTTGTGCAGCCTGCGTATATCAGGAGGTGAAGTGGTTATTCATTTAGTTTTGTCCTTCTAAAGATGAAATTATATATATATATATATATATATATGCCATAAAATGATGGTGATTCTTCATAAGACATATTTTCTTTATAGTTGAAAAAAAAAAGCTAAGGGTAGAATCATGAGCATCAGAGTCTGGGATCGAAGGGATGTGTGAATGAAACAGATCAATGGATACTAAGCTACAGTTATGTAGAGCATGATGCTTTGGTGGACGAGTTTATAGTAGGATAAATATAGATAGAATGTTACATGCATTTCAAAAGCCTCAAAGAAAGAACTATGGGAGTTTTAACCACAAAGAAATTATATGTGTTTAATGACCTAGACATATTCAGCAGATTTAAGCATTAAACAATGTATACATGCATGAAACATCATGTGACCCTATTAATATGTACAACTTTATATGTGTATATGTCAGCCAAAATAAATTTAATAAAAAATTACAAAGTTAAAAAGGAAACAACTTAAAGACATATGGTAAAGTTTCTGCTTACTGAAGTTTTCATTTGTAACATTAAATAGTAATAAAAAAACACCACAATAAATCATGAGAAAGAAAAGAGAGAAGAAAAATGCTCTGTACATCTAGTGTATGGAATGGAAATTTTTTGCTGCTTTTTGAACTGAGTCCCATGTTTTCATTTTGTTCTGAGCCCTTTAGATCGCACAGCCAGCCTGGCCAACAGGTCACTGTTGTGAAGCTGTTCCCTTCAAATCGAAACTTCAATCTTGGCAGGAGCAAGGGGCTCAAGAGGTTAAGGAAGCTCAAAAAACCCCTTCAAGGCCAATGAGGTCCCACCCTGAGGTTAAATAAACAGCAAACAACTGGGTGGGGAGAGTCATCTATGCAGTGACGGCCTGAAAGTTCTGCGCAGGACTCCAGCGATGCAGTGTTCATCAGTGGTCGCTCAGGCTGAGGCGGGAATGCCAATGATACAGCTGCTCACGCGACACTCATAAATGACTCTCATAAATGGAGTGCTTCTAAGCAAGGCTTGGAGGGAGTCACTGCTTTGGTCCACTGCTGTTCTCTTGAGTGAAGACAAATAGATTCCTCAGGAAAAGTAACCCAAACCTCACAGAGTTTTATGAAAGTTTCTATTTCAGTGTCACGCTTTATTAGTTTTCTCCCTTTTTCTTGACAATATTGACTTTTTTATCATCCTGGACGAAGTAGCTTCATGAGTGACTGCTGTCATGTTTAGTCAGTGTGATGCGCCTTCCTAAGTTCTTATATTCACACTCTCGAGGGGACGGTGTTAAGGGATGGGGCTTCGGAAGGGGTTGGATTAGTGCTATTATACAGGGATCCCTGAGCCTCTCGGTCTCTGCCACAGAAGAGGCTACACTGAGAAGATGACAGTCTGTAACCGAGAAGAACTTGGAACACTGATTTCTGATTTCTATCTGTCAGAACTGTGAAAAAGCTTCATTTATAAGCCGCCTAGTCTTTGTTCATTTTACATTTTGTTCTAGCAAGCTTAGGTAAGATACCTGTAAACAAAGTCTCCAAAAATCTGAAACCTGATCAGATTTTAGCCCTTACTTCCCTGCGGATCCACAAGGCCATGAACCAGACAGGGACTCTGACTGATGGAGGAGCTTTGTCCACTAATTACCCTGTTATATTATTCTGTACTTAAAAAATCATATTTGGATAAGAGCACAGACTGAGGTTTCCATTTAGGTACAACAGAGGCATGCCAGCAGTTACAGAGCTAGTCAAATCAAAACAATCAAAAAATCCTCTAGAAGTAAAATAGTGTCTGCAGCGCCCTGTTTTGGGAGACAAGATTTTTGTTACAAGTAAACTTCACATTGATAGAGTTATGCCTTAGTATTTCCACAACTTTTTCAATTTCTTCAGCTGAAACTCTGCCATCATTAAACAATATCTCCCTATATCTCCTTCCCCGCCAGTCCCTGGCAAGCAGACTCTTAGTTCCGTTCTATAAACTTGACTACTCTAGAACTGTATATGAATGAATTTGTCCTTTTGTGATTGGACTATGTCACTTAGTGTAACCTCTTCAAGATTCACCTATGCTATTGGAGCTATCACAATTTCATTCTTCTCTGAAGGCTGAATAATAGTCCATTGTATATAAACACACCATGTTTTGTGTGTTTATTCATCTGTGGATGAGCTTTTGGATTGCTTCTATGTTTTAAATATTATGGATAATATTGGTTGAAATATGGATACTAGGAGCTGAATTATGTGTTCTTCAAATTAATACAATAAAGTAATTTCAGGGTGAATGTCCACAAGCAGGGTGCATATAGGAGATGATTATAAGAAGGTGTATGATTAGGGTAGAGGCCTGGGGAGAAGCAGACCCTGCCCGCACATTCACTTTGGGGTTCGAGTCTTTATGTACCCTGCCTAGTCTGTATCACATGCTTACAACTGGAGAAATTTGGCATTCACCCCATGTGGAAATGCAGGGTCATAGGTCATTGTATTCAGTGCTTTGAGGTGTCATGTAGTTCTCCCCAGAAGCTGACATTTTGTGCCCCATCCCCGAGTAACATGCAGGGTTTCAGACTCTTCAAAAATTTTCCAGTGTTTGTTTACATTTCAAAACTTTTATCTAATTAAAAAGTTTTGGACAAAGAGTCATCTTAATGGGTACGAAACACAGTGGTTTTGAGTTTCATTTCCCTAATGAGTCATGGTGTCCATATATTTTAATGTACCTATTGCTAATTTATTTATATGTATTCTTTGGAAAAATGTCTAGGCAAGTACTTGGCTCGGGCCCGGCATGTACTTTGGTGTTAGAAAGCTTGTCTGGCACGTGCAAGGACCTGGGTTTGTTCTGAGGTATTGCCCAAACACAAAATACTTGATTCTTTTAAAAACTTGTGCTATTCACTTCATTCTTGTTTACTTGCACAAGCTCCTTATTTATTCAGTCCCTTAGGCTATGGTTTGCAAAGTTTTCTGGTCATTCCATAGACTGCCTATCTCCATGTTGATAATGTCCTCAGCTATGTAAAAGCTTTAAAACTTGAAATCTAACTTCGTTAGTGTTCTTTCTCCACTGATCCTCACTGCCTTTTTCTTTTGCTTGTTCTTTTGGTATCCATAAAATTATCATGGAACCCACTAATTTTTAACACAATTTTTATGTGTGCTAAAGGAGAATGTCCAACTTCATCCTTTTGCATCTAACCTGTTTGTTTTGGGGAGAGAGCACTAAATTAACTTGGGATCTCTGGTCTCATTTAATTTTGATAGGCCAAATGTGTCTAGCAATTTGCTCATTTCTTCTAGGTATAATTTTGTTGGCTGTTTTCTGTTTAGTTGGATTAGTTTAGGTATTGTTTTGTTTAATTTCTTCCCTACTAGCTTTAAGGAGTTCTCTGCTGTACTGTGTTGGACATGGCATATATCTTCTACCTGTCACCAAACCTGAGGACCTGAGTTTGATCCCCAGGAACCACATGGTGGAAGGAGAGAATCAACTCACGCAAGTTGTCCTCTGACATCCACACGTACCATGGCACAGATTGACTGTGCTGTGGCAAACTCCACATGTGCTCTGGGTCCAGATGGCTACCACTAGACTCCAAATCTAGCCTCCTGCCCACTCTGCTGCGCCACTAGTCAGTCTGCCTGCCTCCATCTCTGTCTCTATCTCTATTGCTGTCTGTCTCTGACTCTCTCTCTCTCTCTGACACACACACACACACTCACCTGTTTGGTTCTTCAGGAAAAATGAAAACCATTTCCTGTCTCTCCCAGTTCTTTTGAGTGACAGTAGCCTTTTGTATCTAATCCTACAATGATTTTAAACTAAGTTTGTTTCCTCCCAAATCTCAACAGATCAAGCTTCAAAGGGTTATGCACTGAAGACTTTGGCCCATCTTCTCCAGACCCTATCCCAAGACATGGAACACTACCCTGCATCAAATGGGACAATACTCCTGTGGGGTGTTCCAGCCAACAGTAACATTGATTACTTGTACCAACAGGCTTCCATAGCTGCCAAGTTCTTGTTTTTAATTCTGCTTTCTGTTTGGGGTCCTTGCTTGCTTAACCTTCTGGTATCATTGGTATCCTCCAGGTTACAGGCTGATAAACTACAGAATATAGTGTCTCAGAGATTTCATTTTTTAACTGTCAACACTGATGCCTGTCCTCCACCATCGAGGTCTAATTTTTTGCCCCTAATGAACTCACAATGGAAGTGGGAATACTGTTTGATAAAAGTTTTAGGAGTGCACTGAACTGGCTAATTTTCTGGTTGTTGTGACCAAACACCTGTCAAGGAGTGACTTAAGGAGAGAAGGGTTTATTTAGGATCATGCTTTGCCAGGGGTATGGTCCATCATGATGAGGAAGGCATGGTGTTGGGTCATTCATCAGCATCTTGTGTACATCTCAGCAGAATGCAGCAACAGTGATGAATGGTGTGCTCAGCTTGCTCTCTATTTTTAATTTTTCATTCCATCTGATTCCCTAGGCTA
>VZQC01010019.1:0-20539 GCA_009823505.1 Rhizomys pruinosus
TTGTTTAATATACACAATATTGACTTTTACTAAGTCTAAAACACCATGTAGACTGTAAGACCATGTCTAGGCAAAACTGGGTACAAGTTGAACTCACATCGATTAAATATGCATTAATCGAATCTACACCCATGTCCCTCACCCAACCCTCCCACCCTTCCCGTTCACCATTTCGTCCATTTTCTGATGCAGGTCTTTCCTTGAGTTGTTCTTTGACTATGCATCCCTCTCCACGAGAAAAATTTATATCTGGGTTATTGGGATTAGCATCCACATATGAGGGACAACCATTTGTCGTTTGTTTTTCTGGGGACTATGTGTTTACGTCCACTTAACAGCATGATCCCTTCTAGCTCCATCCATTTACTCTGCAAAGTTCATGAGGTTTGTCCCTCTTTACTTCTGCATAGAACTCCATTTTAGCATGTACAACCATGTTTCTCTATCCACTCGTCAGTTGAAGGCACCTGTGCTAGGTTCCAGCTTTTTGCGATGGTGAACAAGCTGCAATAAACATGCATTGTGCATGTATCTTTGCAGAAAGATGTGTCTTGTGGGTATAAATCCCCAGGAGTGGTAGACTGGGTCAAATGGAGAGGCCACTCGTTTTTGAGTCTTGCAAGGGTTCGCCACCCTGCTTTCCATTTGGCTTAAACAAGTTTAACACTCCCACCACAAGTGGATGAAGTTTTTCCCCTTGTCTCCACAACCTCTCCAGCACTTTGGTATCATTTGTGTTCTTGATCCTAGCCAGTCTTATTGGAGTAAGTTGATATCTCAAAGTGGGTTTTTAAGTTGCAGTTCCTTAATTATCAGGGATGCTGAACGCTTCGAAGATGTTTTGCTCAGCCATCTCTATTTCCTCCTCTGTGAAGTCCACCCACCTCTATTCCAGATCTTTTTTGGCTCATCTTTTTGAGTGTTTAATTTGTTTCTTTTTCTTTCTTCTTTTGTTTTTTTTAGTAGCTTGTATACTCGGGAGATTAATGCTTTGTCAGAAGTTTGTCGACGGTGAAGGTTTCCTCCCCACTCTGTGGGTTTTCTCTCTTTACGCCTTTATTGTTTCTATGCTGATGATAGACAGAAGCTTTTGAGTTTAAGGAGATCCCATTTGTCCAATTGTTGACCTTATTATTTCTTGTGCAAGCTGCTGTCTGATTTAGGGAAAGACTCCTACACCTATGTCTTGTAGTCTGTTGCCAGTGTTCCTCTATCACACCCACCTCCAAGTTTGGGGTGTCACATTGATATCTTTGGTCCATCTGGAGTATAACTTTTGTACAAGTGAGAGAGTAGGGGTTTAATTTCATCCTTCGACAAGTGGTGATCCAGTTTGTCCAACACCACTTGCTGAGATACTGTCTTTCCTCCATTGTGTCTTCTTGGCCCCCTTGTCAAATTGAGATGGCTGAAATTTGTAATAGCTCAGGTTTGAATCTTCAGTGTTATTCCATTGGTCAATTGGTCTGTTTTTGTGCCAGTAGTACCAAGCTGTTTTTTTTAATGACTATGCCCTGTAGTATATAGTTTGAAATCTAGTATAAAGATCCCCCCTGTAATTGTATTGCTCAGTGTTGTTATGGCTATTCGGGGGTCTTTATTTTTCCAATGAGAATGGGGGTGGAGGATTTTTTTTTTCCAGGCCTGTGAAGAAATTCTTCTTGGGGATTGGTGAGTGGGTTGCATTAAATATGTACACTATTTTGGGTAGATGGACATTTTTTACCGATATTTATTTTCCCAATCCATGAGCATGGGAGGTTGTTCCAGCTTCTGATGTCTTCCTCAATTTTTTTTTCAGGGGTTTAAAATCGTTGTTTAGAGATCCTTGGTGTCCTTGGTTAAGTTTTTGGTTCCTAGTTATTTAATTGTTTTTGAGGCTACTGTAAATTGTGAGTGGGAAGTTTGCCTCCCAAGTTAATCATATATAATCACACACGCCAGAAAAACCCCCCCCAAACGAAAAAAAATTTGGATAAATTTGGATGAAACTTGGCTTGATTCCACCCTATAGTATGTATAATACAACGGTCTTCGGGGGACTCATGATTAAAAAAAGAAGGGGGGGTTACAGATAGACATGAAACCTCTCGTCAAAAACCCACTTGCAGTTCAAATCCTGAAACTAACTATGGGAAGGAATTTGTGTGTTCCAATAGGAAAGGATGTCACCAGCTTGACGTCGTTTAATAGAGTGATATACAGCTGTTAGCATGAGTAGGATGTGCCAGAGTGTGCCAACTGGGGGGTTGACCCATCTGTACATCGAAAGGAGGGGATGCTTCAGATTGCCATGGACATTGGTCCCCTCTGTGGCCCCTACATTGACAGCTTTTTGTTGGTGAGTCCTGTGAACTTGCTTCTAGTGGCCGTAGGTGTTTTTGTATGTGAGAAGACTTCTCTGGCCTCCCCCCCACCAGAAACAAGGAGAAATAGATAGATGACGTCGTTCTCCAACTGAAAATTGGGCAATCTATTAAAGAGGTCAATCTCTTATAAAACTGGGTTAAAATCTTGCCTTCCTTATAATGTGATATAGACTATAGGAACTGTTGATTAAAAGGATTATCTTGATTCAAAACAAATACTAATAGCTGAAAGTCCTTAAACATCACTTAAGCAAAATGATATCGAATAAAGGGAGCTCTGACATCTTAGGGATTATTCTACCAGGGGAGATCTTGGCCAGGGAATCTAATGGCCCCCAAACAATTAAAAGATCCTTGCCTCTAAACGTGGAATAACTGCAAGAAGAGAAGGAAGTAAGCCCTGGCTGAACTTGAAGACCTGAGTTAACATGGTAAGATGTATTGAGCCACACATGCAAGTGTACAGATGGGCCTCTGGAACACCACTAGAAGAGTGTTATCAAACGGCCATAAACCAAAACCAATAGAACAAAATATGGTCTCCTTGAGTCCAAGCAAGACCCTACCGTCAAACACATGCTATACCTCACCCGCCACTGGAAATACTGTGCGCAGAGGCAGCCATATAGGCCTGTCATTCCAACTAATTGGCTATTGGCTTCTCTACGCTTGGAGGAACTAACCCCATGGCTGATGCCACAAGCTTACATCCTCTACAGGTTAGGAGATGTTATAAGCACAGCTTCAGTAAGACCACTGCATATTAACAGGAAAAAAATGTAAATTCATGGATCAACGTAATTATTTAAAGAAATGTTGTCTATAAACAAAAAGTAAACCTACCATAACCTATTATGCATGTTTAAATACCATACTTATTCTAATTGCTTGCTGCATCATTAGTAGATCAAAAAGGTTATTCCTGGACAAACTATTCAGCCCATGAAAGGAAACGCCAGAATTGACACCAGAGTCCAGACAACGCTCCAGAGAGGAGTGGACTGTTTCTGCCTTCTCATACCCTACACTGCTCCCCTTCTGCTAGCCCAGGTGAATATCCTGCGGACAGAGGGGGCGTTGGTTAGAATTTAAGGGTCTGCAGATTGAGGTGATATGAGATTGAAACTACAGCAATGTAGTCTGGCCCTCATTTGATCAACCTGGACCCCCAAACACTGGAAGGTGGGCGTGGGGGTTTGGGCACGACCTGCAAATTGGTTTATACATGAAAGATGCTATGTCTCATGGAGTATCACTTAAGCTTAAAAAATGAAAAAAACTGAGGAGAAATATGCAGGATAGTTTTTATGGGCAAATGCATGATCTCGGTTGGGGGGGGGTAGGGGGGGAATTACGAAAGGGAATATGCCTGAACTGAATGGAAAATGATGTTATGAGATGAATGCACACAAGCATCATAAAAAAAAAAAGACTCAAAATGAGACACACCTGACCCAGCATACAACCCGTGGGTATATACCCACAAGCTTCATCCTACTGCAAAAGATACATGCACATTCTATACCTACATCTATATGGACAGCTCTGCTGCACAATAGCATATGCAGAGTGTGCGACACCTAACCGCACATAAGCTTCCCTCAACTGGAGGAGGCAGATGACAAAATTTGGTACATCTGACAAATGGCTCTCTATGGAGTCACGAGGTGAATGAAAGTTGACATTGTGACTTTGCCGGTAAATGCATGGAACTTTGAAGCCATTATAGTTGCTAATTGAATAACACAGTCCCCCAAAAACCAACAGGGAATGGTTTTCCCTATTTGTGGATGAGTACCAAATCCCCCAATGAAAGGCAAGCTGGAAAGCATTGTTATATTTCTTATCTTTTGAGAAGCAACAGTGGATGTTATCGAAATGTGAACTCTTTAATGAGCGCCATAGATAACATTACCACTTACTGTAGATGTCGGTAATTTAATGTTTATGGGGTGGAATAGTTTCGAGTAATATAAATATATTTTAACGTAGTCATATACCTAATTAAAGGGAAAATGTAGGAAACTCCTTCAAAAAAGTGATTCTATTCTTGGCCTGAAAGTGAACCATAGAATATGTTACTGAAGGGTCGTACCGTTTTTTCATATTTCTTCTTAATAAATAATACAATTTGTAGCAATGTATTATGCTCTCATTGTGTAGAAAATAAACAGTGTGATATTGTTTTATTCTAAAAACATTATGGAGAAGTTTTCATTAGATCTATACTAATTTAATCCTAAATAATTTTAGTAACTGTACAAGATACTTTTTCCAGTCAAAATCGAGCTATCTATTTAACGGAAGAAAAAACCTTCCATAAATAAATAGGCTGAAAAGATTCATGGAAAACAACCATCCTCAGGAGAATACTTAGACAATAACAAAAAGCAGAGAAAGGAACAACATACCCAATGAGCGTGCAACGAGAAGAAGAGAGCACTTCAAAGCTGAATTGTGGGAAACGGCAAGAGTTACGACCAAGAACCCAAGCAGAAATTAATACCCAGGGAACAATACACATCTTTAATAACGATCTTTAGTATAATGTAATGAGAATGATCCCAGTCAAAAAACGATCAGGCAGATTGAATGGAAATAAGAAGACAAAATGGGGGCTGTGAGAGATGCCTAGGCGTTTATGATTCTGACCGCTCGTGCAGAGGACTCGGGTTCGATCCCCAGCACCCACATGGTGGCTGATAGCCGTCATTGAACTCCAAATTGCGGAAACTCCAGCTCCAGAGTGAATCCTAGACCTCTTTCTGACCTCCGCGGAATTCACGACACACAGGTGCAAGACTGCAATGCGACAGTACATTGATAGACATACAGAAATAAGATTAAATTTAAATTAAAAAAAAAGAAACAAAATGAAATTAAAAAAAAACATTTTTTTTCTCATTCAGGCACCTATCTTAAGGTGGAAAGGGTGGAAAAATATGTCTAAGTAAATCTGCAACCATCCAATAAGCAGGATTGTTCATTTCCTAATATTGAAAAATATATACTTCAAACCGTAAAAGCTAATCAGAAATATAAAGGGTCACTTCATTCAGTATAGAGGTAACAAGTTGACCAAGAAATATTATAATCATAAAGTATATATCTTATCAACAATATCTGGTGCACCACATTTGTCAAGAAAATACTACATCGGGAGCTTACAGACACAGAATGATCACTCAATCAGACCGTACAGGAGTGGACTTCAATACCCCACATGACTCCGTTAGACAGGTCAACCAGACAAGAATAAATAGAGAGACATCGAATCAATAATACGATACACCAAATGGCACTTCACAGACATTATCACTGATAGTCTACCCCTAAGCACCAAAGAAATACACTTCCTATCAGCAACCCCAACAACCTTTTCAAAAGTCATCCACATACTGGGGTACGAAAGCAAACCTAAACAAATTACAAAAATGAAATTTGAATAAGTCCATTGCTATCAACCACAAATTCATAAATCTTACTATCACACAAAGACCACACGAGTTAACGAGAAAACCATGGAAATTGAAGAACAACATTAATAATTACATGGATTAAAGTGATAAATTAAAGAAAGAAATAAAAGTGCTCCTGGAATGAAATGAAGAAAGGTTTAATACAAAACAACAAAACCTCTGGGATGCTTTAAAAGCAGTCCTAAGAGGAAAATTACAGCTCTAAGTGCCTACATTAAAATATCACAAAGAGCACAAATAAAGGATGACTTAACATTGCAACTGAGGACACTTGAAATGAAACTCAAACCCAACAAGCATAGAAGAATTTAAAAAAAAAAAGGGTGAGATTAATGAAATAGACAACAAAATAACAATACAAAGAATGAAATATAAAAACTGGCTTAAAAGAAAAGAGAAACAAGATAGACAAAACCCTATAGACCCAGTTAACCAAATAAAGAGAAGAGCAACTCCAAATCAACAAATTACGAGGTGAAAGGGGAAACATCACAACGGAAGGCAAGAATATACAAAACATTATAAAAGAATACTTTAAAAATCTATACTAATAAGTTGAGGGTTCAGAATTCAATGAGACCTTTCTGAATGGTATGTGAGCTGAGGTCTAAGAGAATTAACCAGTAGCAAGCAAAGAGTTAATAGGAAGAGCATTGGATGTGGTGAGAGCAGCCAATACCAGGCTCTGTGGTGAAGATGGGACTGAGGTAACAGGGGAGCTGATAAAGGCCATGAGGTCAAAAGCACAGTGAGTAGAGGCTGGAAGGAAAGGGAGCCAGGCCCACAAGACACCTTGAAAAAAGCAGCTTCTCGATTGTCACAGGATCCAAGTTAAAATGTAGATTAAAGATCAGTGGTCTGGGATGAGAACTAACAAGCGCTAGGGATACACATTGCATGGGAAGGTTGTGACTACATTATACCTTTCTCTAACGTCCCCCCTCCACCATGTGGTTGATTGTCCACAATGTGGCTGAACTCCATGCTGGCCTAACTCATGCAGCAGGTTTTTCTTTCCCCTTCTCTTTACCAATCTCCTCTTCCTGGAAGCTGCCAAGATTTACGACTTAGCTGCCCAGGGTTGTATTTTTAAAATTCTAAAAAAACGTCCAAAAACACACAAAAAAAGAAAAAGCCGGGTGGTGTGTGGTGCACACCTTATAATTCAGCACTGTGGAGGCAGAAGCAGAGAGTCTCTGTGAGGTCAAGGCCAGCCTGGTCTCATATAGTGCGACTCCAGGCACAGCTGAGACTAAAGAGAAGACCAGTCTCAAAAAGATTAAAAAAAAAAAATAAACTAGAAAAAATGGTATGAATATCTAAATGGTATAATCACCAAAGCTAAGCCAAGAAGAGAGCAATAGCTTAAACAGACCCATAACACAAAAGGAAATTGAAATACTAATATGAAACCTACCAACTAAAAAAAGTCCAAGTCCAGATGGATTTATAGCAGAATTCTACTAGCCATTTAAAGAAGATCTTCAAACAATATTACTTAAATTATTCATAGAGAAGAGACAGAGGGAGAACTCCCAAATTCCCTATGAAGCCAGCATCCCCTACTATACCAAACTAGATAAAATAAAACAAAATAGAAAAACAAGACCATACCTTTATGAAAATAGATTGCAAAACTTCTCAACAAAATACTTGCAAACCACATACAGGCAGAAATCAAAGAGGTCACCCACCATAATCAAGTTGGCTTTATTCCAGAGATGGTTCAGAGATGGTTCAATGTATGTAAGGCAATAAATGTCATGAATCATATAAATGGACTCAAAGACAAAAATGGCATCCTCATCTCCATAGAGGAAGAAAAGGCCTTTGATAAAATTGAACATGCTATTATTTTAAAATTCATAAAGGGAATTGGTCTGTAGGGAATATACCTCCATGTAATTAAAGCTATATACAACAAACCCACAGCCAACATCATTCTAAATCAAGACAAACTGGAAGCATTCCCCTTAAAATCAATAACTTGGCAAGGCTGTCTACTATCTCCACTGTTTTTTAATATAGTGCTTGAAACTCTTGGTAAAGCAATAAGACAAGAGAAGGAAATTAAAGAATACTAATTGGAAAATAAGAGGTAAAATTATCCCTTTTTGAAGATAATATGACCCAAGAGATGCCAGAAATTCCACCAAAAACCTCCTAGAAATGATCAACACTTTCAGTAAAGTGGCAGGTTACAAAATTAATCTGTGAAAATCAGTAGCTTTTCTATATAACAGTAATAAGCAATTAGAGAATGAGTATAGGAAAACCCTCCCATTCACAGTAGCCTTAAAAAAACTCTCTGAATAAACCTGACCAAAGACATTAAAGATCTCTATAATGAAAGTGTTAAATCTTTAAAGAAAGAAATTGAGGAAGACACCAGAAATGGAAGGACATCCAGTGCTCATGGATTTGAAGAATTAATATTGTGAAAATGACCATCCTAACAAAAGTAATATACAGATTCAGTGCAATCCCAATCAAAATCCCCATGGCACTCTTCACAGAAATAGAAAAAAAATCCTTAAATTTATTGAGAAACACAAAAGACAACAACACAAAGATCAATGCAGGGGATTACTATATCATATTTCAACTATATTAAGGATATAATCATAAAAACAGGGTGAATTGGCACAAAAGTAGACCTGTAGATCAATGGAACAAAATCAAACATGAGTAGATGAAATTTCAGCCACCAGATTATTGACAAAGGGGCCAGAACTCTCACTGGGGGAAAGACAGCATCTTCAGTAAATGGTGTTGGCAAAATGGATCCCCATGTAGAAGAGTGAAACCAGAACTCCTATCATTCACCTTGCATAAAGTCAACTCCAATGGATCAAATATCTCAATATGAAACTCTGAAACTGTTAAAGAAAACATGGGCAGTAACTCTATAGATATAGGTCTAGGAAAGGACTTTCTAAATCAGAAATTATGCTCAGGAATTAAGGTCAACAATCAGCAAATGGGACCTCATTAAACTAAAACTATCTTTAACAGCAAAAGAAACAATAAAAAAGTGAAGCAAAAACCCACAGAGTGACAGAAAATCCTTACCAGTGACACATCTGATACAGGTATAACATTCAGAATATGTAAAGAACTCTAAACACAGTCATGAAAACAAGCAATCCAATTCAAAGATTGACTCAGGATTTGAACAGACATTTCTCAAAATATAAATAAAATAGCTAAGAAACTTAAAAAAACTTTTATTAATTTTGTGCATTTCATAAATATATCTTGATAATATTTAGACCCCTCCCTTCTCTGTACCTTCCCATGACCTCCCTCCCCACTAGATTTTGTGCATTCCGTAATATATGGTCAGGCCTATCCAATCAAGTTTGGGTTCCCAAATGTCTCTGAGTGTGAGTCCACCCACTGGAGCCTGGTTCACCTCATCTGAAGAAAGACTACTTCCCTCACCAGCAGTGACAGCTGTGAATGTGGTTCCTTAGCTTAGGTTGGAGCTTCTTACCTATTTCCCCAGTTCTATGCTGGGTTTTTGTCTGGTTGAGTTTGACTGGATCATGTGCATGCTTTCACCATTGCTGTAAGTTTATATACGCCAGTTCCCAGCTGCCTGAAAATCTTTCTTTCCTTCTGGTCATCCACCAACTCTGGGTCTTACAGTTTTTTTTGTGCTTCTTTGGTCTATTTTTTTTATTAATTTTTATTGTTCTGTATGTGTATGATGTACTGTCTGCATGCAAGTCGTTGCACCCGTGTGTGCAATGCTGCGGAGGTCAGAAGGGGTCTCGGATTCCTGGAACTGGAGTTCTCCTGGAATTGGAGTTTCAGATGGTTCTCAGCCGCCATGTGTGGTGCTGGGGATCGAACCCGGGTCCTCGTAAGAGCAGTCGTGTCGCGTCTTAACTGCTAGGCCATCTCAATACTTTCTTGATGTTTTGTGTAGTTCAGACATCAATTTTTCAGTTCAATTTAGAATATTCCCTTCCCTTCCTCTCCACCCTGCCCCGATCATGCATTCTGCCATAAATGTCCTGCATCTTTCATCTGAGTTTTTTTATGTTTGGGAATTCACATTTTCCTTCCATTTTTAATTTATATTATACTCTAAATATGAATACTACTCTTACACCCATACACGGTAATTACAGAGTCTGAAAATAAGTGGTGGGTCGATTCTAGAACCTAAGAGATTTACATTATAACAACATAGTTGCTTTCAGATAAAAAGAAATATAACAATAATGTTGTTCAGCTTGCCTTTCCACTGGGGATTTGGTGTTAGCATCTACAAATGAAAAACATTCACCATTTTTTTTTCTGGGACTGTATTACTGCACTTAACATAATGGCTTCAAGTTCCATACATTTACCTGCAAAGTTCATGATGCCATCTTTCCTTACTGCTGAATAGTACTCCATTGTGTAGATGTACCACATTTTGTCATCCACTCATCTGTTGAGGGGCATTTGGCTTGGTTCCAGCTCTTCATTATTGTGAAGAGAGCTGCAATAAACATGGATGTGCATGAATCTTTGGAGTTCGATGAGTCTTGTGGGTATATACCCAGGAGTGGTATGACTGGGTCAGGTGGTAGGCTCATTTTTAAGGGTTCTCCACACTGCTTTACATAATGGTTATACAAGTGGCAGAATACAAAATTAACCTGGAAAAATCAGTAGCCGTTCTTTCCACCAGCAATAAATAAGTGGAGAAGGAATATAAGAAGAACTTCCCACTCACAATAGCCTCACAAAAAAATAAAATACCTGGGAACAAACCTAACCAAAGATACCAAAGATCTCTACAACAAAAATTTTAAACACCTGAAGAAGGAGATTGAAAATGGCATCAAAAGATGGAAAGAACTCCCATGCTCATGGATTGGGAAAATTAATATAGTAAAAATGTCTATTTTACCCAAATTGATATTCAGATTCAACGCAATTCAAATCAAAATCCCCATGAGTTTCTTCATAGTCTTGGAAAAAAAAATCCTTAAGTTTATATGGAAAAACAAAAGACCCCGAATAGCTAAAGCAACCCTGAGTGAAAAATGCAATACAGGGGGGATTGCTCTACCAGACTTCAAGCTATATTGCAGGGCCATAGTCATAAAGATAGCCTGGTACTGGCACAAAAACAGATCTGTTGACCAATGGAACAAAACTGAAGATCCAAACTTGAGTTCATACAATTTCAGCCACCTCATATTTGACAAAGGGGAAAAAAAAACTCAATGGATGGAGGATAGCATCTTCAGCAAATGGTGCTGGCAAAACTGGATCACCATTTGTAGAAGAATAAAATTCAACCCCTACCTCTCATCCTGTACAAAAATAAACTCCAAGTGGATCAAAGATCTCAATGTGAAACCCAAAAGCCTGAAGTTGATAGAAGAAAAAGTTGGCAAAAACCTATAAGACATAGGCATAGGAAAAGACTTTCTAAATCAGACAGCAGCTGCACAGGAAATAAGAGTCAACAGTCAACAAATGGGCCTCATCAAACTCAAAAGCTTCTGTACCAGTGAAAGAAACAATCAAGACAGTGAAGAGAAAACCCACAGAGTTGGAGGAAATCGCCAGTGATACATCTGCAGAGCATTAATACCCAGAATATATAGACTACTCAAAAAACAAGAAAAAAATAAATGACCTACTCAAGAGATGGAGTAATGATTTGAACAGAGACTTCACTGGTGAGGAATTAAAGATGGCTGAGAAACATCTTAAAAGTGTTCAGCATCATTAATAATTAAGGAATGCAAATTTAAAACCACTCTCCGATATTATCTCACTCTGATATGACTCACTAAGATAAGAAGAAAACAAAAGACCACCAATGCTGGAGAGGTTGTGGGGAAAGGGGAACACTCATCCACTTGCTGATGGGAATGTAAACTTGACAACCACTATGGAAAGCTAAGAACCAATTTTAAATGTGGTCAACATTGTTAATAATTGTGGAACGGAAATTGAAAACAGCTTTAAGATTTTATTTTACCCCAGTCAGATTGGGTAAGATCAAGAGAACAAATGTTACCAAATACTGAAGAGGATGTGGGGAACCCTCATTCACTGCTGGTGGGATTGCAAGCTCATATAACCCCTATGGAAATCAGTGTGGAGAACTATTGAAAGCTGAAAACCCATTGAAAGGAAGAAAAGCCTCAGATTGCTACAGACATCAAACCCCTTGGTGAATCCTACTTGTAACAACTATTTATAATGAGTCTTAACGACCTACCTTCTAGGTGCGCACAAGTTTAATATGAGAACACTTCTTACCTCCTTCCATGAACACGGAGAAAATTGATGATGATGAGGTCTTTCTCTAACTGTAATTGGAGCCAACTGTTATAGAGGTAGCTCTTATAAAACTGGTAAAAACTGCCTTCTTTAATTTGACTAATAGACATAGGAACTGTGAAAAGGATTATTCTCTATTCAGATCCAAATAAAATAATAAAGTCTCCTTAAGCTATGACTTAAGCAAACTATATTAATAAAGGAGAGCTCTGATATCAGCAATGGATTATCTACCAAGAGATGTTGGCCAGGCGGAGATCCAAGCCCCCCCCTCCAAAATATAAAGGTTTCTTGCCTTTAAACCGGGATACCTGCAAGAAGAGAGGCATAAGGCCCTGCTGTCAAAGACTGATATTAAGCATGGGAAAGATGTATGGAGACCCACATTTGCAAGTGACGTTGGTCTCTGGAATACCAGAGAGTGTTACCAACGACCACTAAACCAATAAGCAAATATAGGTCTCCTTGAGTCCAGCAGACTCCTCGTCAGCACCAGCTCACCTCACCTCCTGGAAATACTGTGCAGCAGTGGTAGCCATATGCCTGTATATCCCAAATCTAATGGCTCTTAGCTCTTTCCTTGGAGGAATAACCCACGGCTGAGCCACAAGATTAAGATCCTCTATAGTGTAGGCGATGTTTATAAGGCCATCAGTAAGACCCTGTCATATTTTACGAAAAAACACATAGTTATGGATTAACAATAACCATCCAAACATCTGTGTTATACCAAAGTAACCCTACCATAAACCAATATAGTCTTTTTAAATACACTTATATATTAATTGCTTGTGCTTCATTAGTAGGATTGAAAAGGGTTATTCCTGGAGCAAAACTGTCAGCCCTGAAAGAGAACAGCCAGAATTTGGCCAGAGTCCAAAACAACAGCCCAGAAAAAGTTGACTGTTTACTTCTCATCCACACTGTGGCCCCTTTTCTAAGGCTAGGGAACAATCTGGGAAGAGGAGGCATGGTGAATGTAAGGGCTGTGGGGCTGGAGGGATTGCTTAGCGTTAAGAGCACGACTGCTCTTGCAGAGGACCCGGTTCGATCCCCAGCACCCACAATGGCGGCTAAAACACCTCTGCTCCGGAGAACTCCATTCCAGGAGAACTCCAGTTCCCGGGGAATCTGAGACCCTCTTTATTCTGACCTCTGCAGCATTGCATGACACGGATACACAAACCTACATGCAGACAGTACATTCATACACATACAAAAATAAAATAAAATAAAATAAAATAAAATAAAATAAAATAAAAAGAATGTAAGGGCTGCGATTGGAGTGAATGGTGAAACTACAGCAATATAGTCTGGACAGTTATTTGATCAACTTGACTGAACATACAAGTCCCCCCCACCCCCCAGCTGGATGGTGGGACCCATGGGCTGTGTGGGTTTGGGCACAACTGCTTGCAAATTGGTTTTACATAAAGAATGCTTATACTCACAAATTATTACTTATTGTTAAAAATGGAAAAAATAAAGAAGTAATAGAAAGAAAAGAAAAGAAAAGCTGAAACTGAACCTAGCATTTGACCTTGTCATAACACTCCTTAGCACATACCCAAAGGATTCATCCTGTTGCAGAGATACTTACACAGCCATGTTTGCTGCTGCTCTTTTCACAATAGCAAAAAGAAGGAAACAACCTAAGTGTCCCTCAACTGACAAGTAGACAGTGAAAATGTGGACATTTCACAATGGAGTTCTACTCAGCAGTAAAGAAAGGCTACATCATGAAATTTGCAGGTAAATGGATGAAACTAGAAAACATAATGCTAAGTAAAGACTCAGAAAAACAAATGAGGTACGTTATCTCCCATTTGTGGATCCTAGCACCAAATTCTGATATTTAGTAAATATCCTGATGTAACTAACTACAGGAACCAGGAAAATGGAAAGGATGCAGGGAGGTAAAGGCAAGGATGGAACCTTAGAGAGAATAATATTAGGAGACAGGTGTTATGTGAGAACTGGATAAAATGAGGGGAGAGGGAGGTTTGTAGAAGAAACTTTGGGGACAAAGGGAAAGAACAAGCTTGAGAATGGTTGGACCATAGAAAATTGGTATTATCAAGAGAGAAATGGAAATAATGGGGACACTTTAAATACAGAAGACTGGAAGGAGGGTTTGACAGAGGGAGGGAGATGTGAAAGATAAATCATGCCTAACTAGTGTAAAAAACCAGAGGGAATAACATTAGTCTAACAACCTAATGACAAATTACACATATGATATCTCTACATGAGTCAATGTGCATAGCTGAAGGCTACATAAAAAGAATCAGTGCCAGACAAGAGAAACCTTCATTTGAGTTATTGGCCAGCACAGTCCAAGAGAATCCCAAAATTACACAGGCTATTGCCACAGCCCTTGATTGCATTCCAGAACTTGAACATAAGTCCCTACTGCTGAAGACAAGACCTACTTTGGATACAGGATTTCAAGCAATGGAGCTGAAAGCCATCTGGAAGCCACTTCACCTGAAGCCTAGCTCCCAGAGCTTTGGAGAGGTGCTAAGGGAGAATAGCAACTGATGATCCAACACCAGCTTTAAGACCAAATTTCCAAATCAATGTTCAACACAGCATATGACATTGGTACAGTAGTAGCACTTTTATCTTGGGTGCAATCAACATGTAACTAATTGGGCTGATAGTCCACTCAGTGAGAGGAAACTCATGTATAGGCCTGGAAACATAGCATACATGTGGATGGAGAGGTCATAGATCTTAGAGAAATTCCCAAAGCTGTCACATCTGTACACTAACACAGCTTCTTACTAAGTGCAAAATATGGATCCTTATATTTACAGACAAATACCCCAGACACCACTCATCAAAGAAACTTCTTTTGCACCAGATGGAGACTATTACAGAGTACCACAACTGGTCACACACACACACACACACACACACACACACACACACACACGCACACACACATTGTCTGTGAATTTCCCAAGCCTAAGTGGCAACCTCTACACCTAAGGCTCATGTAACATAGAACAAGAGGCTAAGAAAACACTAATGGATATTTTATCTCTCGTTAAGGAGAGATAAAAGATTCATCTCATGCAACAGGGACCAGGAACTCAAAATGCCATAAATGGCCAAAGCACAGAGATTAGGAATCTGCAGAGCGTAGGTCCATGGTCAGGTTACCTATATTAAGCTTCACTCACCCAGAGCTCAGGTACCATTGCAGAACAGGGGACAGAAGAGGATTGTAAGAGCCAGGGAGATGATACATGACCATATGGAAATAGAATCTGAACCTACAGCAATGTTCAGCATATCCAAGACCCATGCAAACTCATTCATATAAAAAACCCAACATGGAACTGGGGACATGGGCAGCGGAGCTCAATCTTAGCTGAAGAAATGTTGGCAGCTGATTACTGTTGGGTGAGGAAGAACTGATCTTCTTAAAGAGAGGGACTCTAGATAGGCTGATTAGAGCTCAGTGAATGAACTTGCAGTGAAGAATGGCCAGGTACGCTAATTTGGCACAATAGGCCTTAACACAGATGAAAGAGTGTATGAACTCTAGTGGGGGCTATGTGAGGTGCCAGTGGAGAGGGGGTATAAAGGTGGTCAAGACTGACTGAAATTTTATGTGCGAAACACACAAAAGTTCAGTAAATTTCTTAAGCTCCACATTAATATATTAACACAATGTATGTATATATGAATGAAATGAATATCCACTGGTATACAAAGCATATGGGAAACAGAAAAGATTTACCAATTGAACCTTAAGCCAAGTGGTGTTACTTCCCTGGTGAATTCTCTAAAATTTAACTTCCTAAGTGAGAAGGCAGGTAGTCAAGGAAATTAAGATTTAATAAAAGACTCTTGAAAGTTGGGCCAATTTTGGCAACTTTTGTTTTAAATGACCATAGATTACTAAGCCTCCTACAGTGAGAAGCCTGCCAGTTACCGTGCAAACAAACTGAAAATTTTAAAGACAACTTCTAAATGTCACTGATGTAATTCCACCTTACTGCCTCCTCTGTTCCAGTTACCATTTCCTTCTGAAGCTTAGTTTTAGCCCCTGAAATCATTAGATACATCTATCCAGAAGGTCTATGAACCAACACTAGGAAATAGTGTTGGTTCTGCAATCTGAGCCCTGAGTTGACTTGTTTAATAAGTATGTTCTAACCCATGTGCTCTTTATAAATCCTGAGTAGTTTCATGCCAAATATTCTTTGCCCATTTCTAGTAAATGGGCAAACTTCACAAGCACAGGCATTTTAACTAACCAGCTCTGGAGCACAGCGCGTTGCCATTTACTGTAGCCCAAAGCTTGATATTTTGAACACAAAAACCTTTGATACATGAAGTAAGTATTAAATTTACCTGAGAGGTTTCAATTTTAAACTAAATCAGTGTTTCATTTCTTAGTTGCTGGATTTTTCAAACCATTTACAGATGAAAAGAACTCCGTGTGCACCGAACCATTCAATCCATTTTGGTTGGAAGTATGATATTTTCACTTCTAACAAAACTGCCTGCAAATCCCAAAGCAGCTTCCTGCTGGGTTTCTTTTAATGTAAATTACCCCTGTGGACTGCTACTTAAATAGTTCAGCCAATATATAAATTCCTGTTCCCTCCAGTTCTTCTGAGGGTATTTTCTACAACCTAACAAAACCAGCTAGCTATAATCAGGTTTCTACATTTAAAACAAGAGATATAAGCAAGCAGATCTACACTGAAAACCATGAAACTCCTGGAGAGTTATGGCAGCTGAGCTGACAGCTCTAGTGGAACACTGACACAATTCTCCACATATCTAGTTTGTTCTTTCAAATTTCTGAATTCTTGTTGGAAATAATAGAGAAAGAAGGAAGAACAAACAATGGGATAATAGTTTAGTTGCTTCATAGTTACCAGCTGCAGGGGAACAAGAAAGACATCAACAAGCTAAGAAGACAAAATTAAGCCAGTATTGATTCGAGCCTGGGGATTGCACACACACAAAGCACAGGGAATGCCCACTGGCTTGCAGAATCCAGGTGGAAGCAAATAGTAGCTGTCTACAATATCCTACAAAATCCTTTATCCAAGTGCAGGTCTCAGCAACAATGGGGCAGTGCACCCATGATAAGCCTGGCATGGTTAGAAGCATGCTTGGCTAGCCCATTGTCAGCAATCATGTGCATTTCTGCTTTAGGAGAGAGGACATTTTTTTCTGTCCTGTTGTATCTGAACTTCATTCTTAGTCGTCTCCTTTGAAAAACAGTCTCTTAAAGTTTATGAGGGTCTAACAAGAAGTAGCATAAATAAAAGACAAATAACAGTCACTATGTTAGTAACATTTTTTGTAAGGTATAAAGACAAGGTACATTTAAGCATCAAACACCACCATTGAGGACCTACACATTGCCCCATTGTTATGTATTATACCCACATTACTGCTATTACATTAGAAAACATCTACAGTGTGATACATTCAATCTGATGAAGAGCATTATGGGTACATAACATGAATTTAAATGGTTCAGTGGAGAACCTTAGACATATCAATTTTGGACTCCAAAGAAATTGATGAAACTCTCTCCCAAAGAGAATTAATCTTTTCAGAAAAAAAGATTACTTATGTGAGTTACAATAATTGTTCTTATAATAATATACTTATTTATATGTTTACATAGTCTTCTGTCTTATGGGATCATGACTTATTTAGTCTCACCCTCTTCTCTCAAAGTCTAGCACATCATTTACCACCAGTAGATTGTCAACTGAAGTTTTCAAAATGAGTGAGCCAATCACTCAATCAATGTTACATTTTATGGGAATAGCTTTGTGACAGTTCCCACACCTGAGTATTCCTTCATTCCAGCCATCAGCAAATTGATCTGCCTCTCTGAAATACAAATCAATAGATAATCTCATTAAATTTGATTCATTTATTTGTGGAACATTTTATGTTAAGTTTTTAAACCATATCATGCAAGAACATAGAGTTTCTTTACAAATGAAATGACCATGTCTTGTTTATGTCCTTCCAGTACAGCTTAGACCTTCCTTCACTTTGATCTTCCATTTCTCATGTTACCTTTTCTCTCAACGCCATATATATTTTTTGGGGGTCTTTTTGAGGCAGGGTCTCCCTGTAGCCCCAGCTGTCCTGGAACTCACTCTGTAGACCAGGCTGGCCTTGAACTCACAAAGATCCGCCTGCCTCTGCCTCCCAAGTGCTAGGATTGAAGGCATGCGCCACCACACCCAGCCTCAATGCCATATATTTTAAATACAGCATCTGTTTGGGCTATGGCTCTGTGACCGCTGTGATGAGCACTTAAATGTAGGCAAATCTGGTCTGAGTTTAAGTATGCATGGGCTAGCATTCCAGCCAGCACCTCCCAGAGGCACAAGTGAGAGTCATGGGACCTCCCTGGCTATGCCCATAGCTTGGCATGTGATGATGTGAATGTCGGGAATTGGACTCTGGGAGGTGAGGTCACACTACCTATGTAATGATCTGTAACATTTGAATAAAGCCATACCACTATGCTCACACTGGCTTGGGTCAGCTATAGGTGACAGAGTAATGCTCTCAGAGTTGGGCACCAAGAGAGCTAAATAAAGCACCATTGTTTATTTGGATTTACACATACTGCCATGTGTCCCTGTGTTGTGCTTCTCATGAGCATGCTTCCTGCATGGCCTGGCCCACCATGGAAATAAATGGGCCAAACCACACTTAAATTTTTTCAGTTTCACAAACAAGAAATGTTTTCTACTAAAATAATATTGTCAACTATTCTGTTTATCAAACACTATGTGATAAATGATCCCCAAATGTAGTGGCTTAAGACAAATACCATTTGCTTTATCTCATGTCTTTGGGTGTCAGAAATTCAAGAAGAGCTTTGTTGACCAATTCTTTGTTGGCATGATTTTAGCTGGAATCATCAGTTATGACTCGAAGGATCCAGGAAGACTTCTCTCACAAACTGAAATTGGCTGGAATACATCCCTGCCCCTTCATTCTCAATATGTTCTCTACCCATCACGATATTTGTAATTTTTATCTGCTGGTTAACCAGAAAGAAAATTGCTAGTGCTCCTGGAATCTTGATCTCAAACCTAGTGTGCCATTACTTCCAGCACACGCTATTAGCTGGGTGGTTGCAGACCTGCTTAGATTCAATGACATTCTTTAAATGCAGACAAAAATAAAGCAAAGGTGTTACTATAATTCCCTAAAAGAAAATGTCTTTTGGACTTCTGGGCTCCATGATGGATTAGAAGCCCCAGCTGTGCAATCAGATAAAAAATATACGATAAAAAATTAGATCCTGTTTCTATAAGATAAAGGTCTAAAGGAAAAGGTAGGTGGGAATTCTACCAGTGCCAACCCACACCGTGATGCTCACAACGGCTTATGTCAGCTATATGTGACAGAGTAGTGTTCTCAGATTTGGGCACCAAGAGAGCTGAAAAGAAAAGGTCTAGGCTGTGGAAATGCAGCAAGAGGCTGGGTGTGGCATGCATAGAGGGGGCCTGAGCCAAGAAGGCTGTGGAGACAAATGTAGAAGTGTAGACAGAAGTCAGAACTTTAGACCAAGAATGATTCACCAGAAGAGGCAAGCCCCAGGTCCTGGCATTGCCTGGAGAAGCTGCACAGGACAGTGGGGTGTGTACTGATGAACTTGGAACAGTATCCTGATGGGTGCAGAAAAGATAAATACGGGCAAGTGAGCCTTCTGCATCACCTCAGTGTCTCAGTCATAGAAAGCTCTGCATGTGAAAAGAGCAATCCTCAAAACAGCAGAGATGCAGTAGTGATTTATAGACATGGGACATCAGACTGGGGAAGTTTGGCAGAAAGTGGACATCGGTCACAGAAATCCTCATCTGGAAGGATGCACTGATTTAACATGTGCGAATCACTGGACTAGAAGCCCTCCTCCACACATGTGGACACTTATGCAAAAGACAACCCAAGGGGAAGAAGAAATAATAAACTATCAAGAAGAAATGCTGAGGTCAAATTATCTTCTTTTTCATTTTATTGCTCATTTTTTCTCTCTTTGTATTCATCTATTTTTATTTTATGTGTCTGAGTGCTTTGCCTGCATGTGTACAAGTGTACCCATATTGTGCAATGCTCACAGAGGCCAAAGACAGTGTCAGATCCCCTGGAACTAGAGCTACAGATGGTTGTTAGCCACTATGTGGGTGCTGAGAGCCTAACCTGGGTTCTCTCCAAGAGCAGCCAGCGCTCTTAACGATGGAGACATATCTCCAGCCACTCTTATTTAGAAAGCTTATATAAAGCAAAAGACAGAACTGGAGAAAATATTTACCAGCTATAGTTCTGAGGGTTATGTACAAAGAACTCAAAAACTAAGAAAAAAATGAACAAAGCGAG
>VZQC01010019.1:20739-69463 GCA_009823505.1 Rhizomys pruinosus
TCAACATCACTAATCATTAAGGAAATGCAAATGAAAACCACTTTAAGATATCATCTTACTCCAATAAGACTGGCTAGGATCAAGAAAACAAATGATACCAAGTGCTGGAGAGGTTGTGGGGAAAGGGGAACACTCATCCACTGCTGGTGGGAATGTAAACTCGTACAGCCACTATGGAAAGCAGTGTGGAGAACCCTTGGAAGACTTGGAATGAACTTGCCACCCGACCAGCCATACCACTCCTGGGCATGTACCCACAAGACTCACCCCACCACAGAGATACATGCACAGCCATGTTTATTTCAGCTCTCTTCACAATAGCAAGGAGCTGGAATCAACCCCCTCAACTGACGAGTGGATAGAGAAAATGTGGTACATCTATACAATGGAGTTCTATGCAGCAGTAAAGAAAGATGACATCATGAGCTTTGCAGGAAAATGGCTGGAGCTAGAAGATATCATGCTGAGTGAAGTAACACAGTCCCAGAAAAACAAACAACAAATGGTATCCCTCATCTGTGGATGCTAGTGTCAATTACCTAGTTGTAAGTATTCCTTGTGCATAGCCCCTTGAGCTTCTGTTCAAGTAGTGGGGAGTGATGCATATTGGAAACAACAACAATAACAACAACAACAACAGAAAGAACTGCATCAAAGAACTGACTGAAACAGAGAACTTCTGCTCAAAACAGTCAACTTCCACATGGAGAATTTTGAGAAAGACTGAGAAAGAGATAAAAAAAAAAATTAGAGACAAGCAGGTACAACATGTTATACTTGGGTAAAAACACAAAATAAATTTTTATGAAAAAAAGATGAAATGAAAATGGCTGAGAAACATTCTTTAAATGTTCAACATATTTAGCAATCAGGGAAAAGCAAAGAAAAACCATTTTGAGATTTCATCTCACTGCACTCATAATGGTTAAGATAAAAACAACAGAACTCGAGAGGCAAAGGCAGGTGGATATCTGTGAGTTCAAGGCCAGTGTGGTCTACAGAGCAAACTCCAGGCTAGCTGGGACTAAAGGGAGACCTTGTCTCAAAAAAAAGAGACCAAAACAACAACAACAACAAACAAAAACAGCAACAAGTGCTGATGAAGATGGGAGTGCAAACTTGTGTAGCCACAATGGAAATCAGTGTGCAGATTCCTCAAAAAGCTGGAAATCAATTTACCAAATGATCTAGTCATACCACTTGTATGCATATACCCAGAGGACTCTGTATCCTACTGCAGAGATACTTATTCATCCATGTACATTGCTATTCTATTAATAATAGCCAGAAAATGGAAACAACATAGATGTCCCTCAACTGACAAATGGATGATGAAAATATGGTATATTTACAACATGAAATATTATTCATCTGTTAAGAAAAACAGAATTATTAAATTCACAAGTAGATGGATGAAGCTGGAAACAATTCTCCTAAATGAGTAAATCATACCCAGAGAGAGAAATGCCTGTCACATGTTCTTTATCATGAGTCAATACTAGCTTTCAATGCTTGTACATGTGTGTTTCAATTGTCAAGTCAATAGAGGTCAGGAAACTACTACCCAGCCATGAACAGGAGACTTCATGGGAGGGAAGATAGAATACATCGATATAAAGGAACAAATGGGAATAATGGAGTAGGAAGGGTTAAATGTGGTGGGAAATGGGAGGGCATTGCAGAGGAGTATGGGGAGGGATAAGACTAAAGGCCTTTCAAAAAGTAACATGGAAGCCTACCACTATAGAAGCTTCTTAAAGTAAATATATTTATAATATAAAAAGAGATTAAAGGAGTTAGCTTACAATAGGAGGACATCGTCCCTACTGGACACCATAGATTAGTGAAGAAAAAGTTCAATACACCCTTTGGGTATTGAACTTTTGATGCTGTTGAAGAAGTGTTCCATAGACCCTTAAACAATGCTGGCCATTGCCTCTTCTCTTGTTTATCCACCAGAACTTGTCAGTAAGACTCTATGGCTAATGACACTACATATATGAGCTGTATAACTAACAAGAAGAAAATCAAGCTGGTGCTGACTTCAGAGCCTCGTCTCTGTGGGCTGGCTTTCATAGTGCTGGAATATGCTATGCATGCCACCTGAAGAGAAAAATAATCATCATTGTTGTCCAGCTGTAAATCCTGTAAGCTGCAACTGACCTAGCAAGATAACACAACAGTGTCATGAATGTTATATGACTACCCAACCACTTTCTGATTAAATTTAAGTTCCACTTCACAAGATGGAGCCCATGGTTGACATTGATATTGTGCTTAGGAATCTGTGGCTAGACAGTCACAAGTCACAAGGAAGAGCTTACTACTATTATTAAAGTTGGTGCTTTGAGGGTCTGGAGAGATGGCTCAGTGGTTAAGACCACTGGCTGCTCTTGCAGAAAGCAAGGCTCAGTTCTCAGAACCCACATATTGGCTAAAAACCATCTATAACTTCAGTTCCAGGGGCCCGAGTCCTTCTTCCATCTTCCATGGGAATTGTACACAAGGGCACTTACATACATGCAGGCAAAACACTCATACACATAAAATTTAAAAACTATTATTTTTTTTTTTTGTCTTTTCAAGACAGGGTCTCCCTGTAACCCCAGCTGTCCTGGAATCCACTCTGTAGACCAGGCTGGCCTTGAACTCACAAAGATCTGCCTGCCTCTGCCTCCCAAGTGCTAGGATTAAAGGCGTGCACTACCACACCCAGCGCAGAGGTTAAAGGCTGAGGCTAAGAACCCGCAAAAAAACTATTTTTTTTAAGTTAGCTCTTTGAATAGATTAGCAAGAGTGACAGATCCCTAGCCAAACTAACCAAAACAAGAGAGGACTTAAATTAATAAATTAAAGATTAAACTCCAAAAAATGCCAAACAAACTCCAACAAAATCCAAAGTCCTCAGGACATAAGTAGAATGCAGCCAAATTCTTTCCCAGGAAATCACATGAATGGCCTCTGACCCAGTTTGTGATAGAGTCCTTGTTTGCTTCTGAAACCTCCTGAGCTGGGTTGCCATTGTCCACATTTCTGTCAGCATTCTTGTCTTCCAAGCTCCCACAAGAATGGCCCATTAAGCTCTGCCTACATTAGTCAAAATCTTTTGTGGCCCTACATCGCAAACTCTTCTACATTCCTCCTACAAAACAGTTATCAATGTCTAAGACCACATAATCCAGTTTGTCACAACAGACCCATTTCTTAGTATTAGCTTTCTATATTTGTTATTTGTCTTGTTGCTTTGGCATAATACCCCAACAACAGCAAACTGAGACAGGAAGGGTTTATTTGTGCTTACAATTTGAAGATACAGTCTACCATGGTGGGGAAGTCATGGGTACATGAGCTGGGCAGCTGGACACATTTGTCCACAGTCATGATGCAGAGAGTGATGAGTGCCTGTGCTCAGCTCACTTTCTCCTTTTTATTCCATCTGGGATCCTAGCCCATAAACTGGCACTGCCCTGTTTAGGGCAGTTCTTCTCACCTACCTGAATATAGATAATCCCTCACAACATGGGCAGAGATTTACTTCCATGTCATTCTAAATCTCATCATGTTGACAATCAATATTAGTCATTGCATGATTTAAACAGAGTTAAGGGGAAAAAAAACTCAAGAGTCATATTGTCTCAATAGACATAGAAAGGTCACTTGACAACTATAACCATGCTTTGTGATAAAAGTCCTAAGGAAACTAGATATAGGAGGAATGCCTCTCAGCATAATGAAGACTATATACCACAAATCTAGATGTTATAGTAAATGGGAGGGGAATGATAACATTTCATCTAAAATATAAAATGAGATAAAGATGCCCACTCTCACCATCCTTATTCAGTGTAGCACTCAGAGCCTTATCTAGAAAAGATAATATAAAGAAATAAGAGTTGTAAATAGGAAAATAAGAAAAATTATCCCTATTTGCAGATGTCATGATTTAATGCTGAAAAACCCTATAGACTCTTCTAGAAACTCTTAGATCTGATAAACACTGTCAAAAAACTTATCAGCTACAGGCCAACATATAAAGTCAGTAGTTTTTTCTCTATACGATAGTGAACTTTCTAAGAAAGAAATTGGGAAAAAATAGTCCATTCACAATAGCTTCAACCAATACCTAGGAATTGTGGGGAAAAAAGAAGTAACAAACATGGTTGAGCAAGTATCTCTATAGCAAGATATTGAGTCCTTTGGGTATGTGCCAAGGAGTGTAATAACTGGATCGCATGGCAGATTTATTCTCAATTTCTCAGGAGTTCTCCACACTCCATTGGTTGCACCAGTTTGCAACCCCACCAGCAGTGAGTGGGGAGGTTCTTCTTTCCCCACATTCTCACCAACATTTGTGTGATTTGTTCTCTTCATTTTAGCCATTCTGACTAGGATAAAATGAAATCTTACATTGTTTTGATATTTATTTCCCTAATTACCAAGAATGTTAAATACTTTTAAAGGTATTTTTAAACCATTTTTATTTCTTCTATTGTGAACTCTCTTTACAGGTCAATAAATATCTCATTTTTCAACTGGGCCATTTGTTCTTGACTCTTTGTTTTATAGGTTCTTTGTATATTCTGGATATTAATCCTCTGTCAGATGTTTAGCTAGTAAAGATTTTTCTCCCATTCTGTGTGCATCCTCTTCACTTGTTTAGTTGTTTCCTTGATGTACAGAGACTTTAGTTTAATGAGGTCACATTTGTCAATTGTTGACCTTAATTCCTGAATAACTTAATCTTTGCTTATATTTACAGACTCTTGTACCTCTCACCACTCATCAAAAATTTTCTTTTTGCAGCAGATGGAGACCATTATGAAGTTCCACAACTAGTAAAACTCAGAGAATAAGTGTCTACTCAATCCTAAATGACACATTTACAATACAATCTCTGCCCGGTAAGGCTCATAGAACATAGCAGAAGTGGGGAGGGGGAGTAACAGAAGTAATATTAGTGCATCCATCAGTTGTCACTAGTGAAGCTTCCTCATGCAACACGTGGTGATTAACCCAGAAATCCACAGTTGGCCAAGATGCAGAGAATAAGAGCCTGTAGAATGCTAATCTCTGAATAGGATACTACATCAAATCTCTACCACCCAAGACTCAAGGATCATTGCAGACAAGGGGGTCAAAAGATCGTAAGAGCCAGAGGTGGTGGTTGACCACAAGGAAACAGTTTTTCAGACAGCTGAGAAATTACTTATGTGAACCTGAGTAATGGCACCAGCAGGCACAAAACCCATGCAAAGCCAGTTGGGGTGGCGCACACCTTTAATCCCAGCAGTCAGGAGGCAGAGGCAGGCAGATCTCTGTGAATTCAAGGCCAGCCTGGTCTACAAAGTGAGTTCCAGGCCAGCTGGAACTACAGGAAGGCCCTGTCTCAAAAACACCAAAAAAAAAAAATGCAAGTTCAAGCCAGACAATGTCCCAGCATAGACATAGGTAAGTAGGTCAGAAGCCCCAACCAATAGCTGCTGGAGGAGGGAGAGTCAGTTGTTGTTAAAGGTGTGACACTAGATAGATTAACCAGGATCTAGGGGATAGACCCACACCAAAGGACATTGGGGGACACAAACTTGACTCGATAAGCCTTAATATTTATGACAGAGTACATGAAATCCAGCAGGGGAAGGTGGACATAAGAGGGTGCAGATAGGAAAGGCAGTCTAAATATGATAAAAATCTATTGTAAAAAAAAATCTATTGTAAGTATCTATGTCCAAATTTTGAACAACCCAAGGTTCCCATAGTCCAGTTGGAGAAGCTTGTATGCACAGGCATGTTGATCATAGGAGTCCAGACTATATTCCTGTAGTCTCATGATTCACCCCTATCTCTCCACAGCCCTTACAATCTACCACGCCTCCTCTTCCGCAGTTTGTTCTCTGGGCTTTGGGAAAGGGGCACAAGTGGGTGAGAAAAAAAGTCTAATTTCTTTGGAGTATCATTTTGGACTCCAGTCTGTTCAGTTTGTTTCCCTTCACGGATTGACAGCTTTCCCAGTGATACCCTTTCAGTCATACTAACAAAGCAAGCTATTGATGTACAGACATTTAAGCAGTACCACTTATTGTGTCAAGCTAGCTGTGAGCATAGACACAAGATGCTTGGATGGTATGCTAATCAAACTGTGGTTTCTCTATAAAGAGTGATAAGTTTTTTGTGGCTTATACATCCTAACCACTAGAGGACATAAGCTTGTGGCATCCCTGTGTTATTCCTCCAAGGAGAGAGCTAATAGCCAAATAGTTTTGGGATATAATATAGCACTTGGCTGCCACTGTTGCACAGTATCCCCAGGTTGTTTGAGTGTAGCTGATATTTCGGAGGAGACTTGTTTGTCTCAGGGAGACCAATATTTTGCTGTATTGCTGTAGTGGCCTTTGGTAACGCTCTCTAGCATTTCAGAGGCCGGTTGTACGCTAGCAAGTGACGTCTCATAACATTTTTCATGCTCACACCAGGTCTTCACAACAGGGACTTATTGCCTTCTCCTTGCATATATCCCACTTATAGGCAAAAGGCCTTTATAATTGGGGGGGGGCGGGTTTGAATCCCTAGCCAACATCTCCTAGGCAGAATAATTCATTGCTGATGTCAGAGCTTTCCTGTAGTAATATATTTCTTAATTACACAACTTATAAACACTTTACTATGAATTTGGCTCTAGATAGAGAATATCCTTTCCTTTCACAGTTCCTATGCTATCAATCAGTTAATACGTTGTGCCTGTTTTTAGGAAATTACACTGTAACAATTGGCTCTAGTTTACAGTTTGGAGAGTGTTTCATTACCATCCTGTTATTCTTTTTCCTAAAAAAGGGGGGGGGGAGAGGTAGGAAGTTTTCTCAGCATTAGGTTAGGGTCATTATTAACAGTCACCCCAATATTATTCATAGAGATGCTCAGTGTCTGTGTCTCAGGCAGTCTGAGGTTCCTCATTCCTTAATGTTCAGATGGGTCAACTTCTCTGCTGGCATTCCCAGTTCATCCTGCCAGCCATAAGTGTATGTTTCAGGCATTTAGATTGGTGATTTTTACCATGGGAACATAAAATTCTCCTCCCATTGTTATTTTCAAGATCAGAAAAATTGAAAATTTATCAATAGGAATTGAAACACAGAGTTTTCCTTTTGTATCCCAGAAGGAATACTACCCCACCTCCCAACTCCCTCTTTTTTTTTTTTTAGATTTTTATGTTTTGACCTATAGATGCCTAAGTTGTATTACACATACCCATAAACAGGAGGCCAAGGCATAAGTCTTTCATTACATTTACCAAACTGTTTTCATTGACTGTAGGCTACTTATTTGGGAAGGAATTTAAGCTTAGTTCCTTTAACTTGTCCTACAAGTAAAGAAATGTTATAATGTGATATTGTGTTAATCAGAAAAATATATATGCAATTTGTATACCTTAACCCAATACAAATTTAAATAAAACCAATTAACATTTTATATTCCCGATTAGTTCAATTGTATTACAATTCCCACCAAAACCTAAAACTAAATTTAATTAATCTAAATTATTTAAGCCATTAAAATATCCTATACTTGGTGGATAAAGCTTGGGCAGAGTTGAGACATGCTAAATAAATTTCCCAATAAACACTTTGCTATTTAACACTATATGACTGGATTAAGATCTTCTACTTATTTGGTAAGTAAAAATTTAAGCTTAATCCCTTTAAATTGTCCTACAAAAAAGAAAAGTGTACACTGTGATGTTGTGTATTTTACTAATTGTATGACATACTGAGTAACATCATGTTATCTGCAAACAACTGTCATTGTATTGTGAATCCCTTAAAAATAAAATAAAAATATCAAAAAAATAAATAAATAAATAAATAATAAATATTTAAAAAAGAAAATGTAGCATCCTGTGGGAACCAGGGAGTGGAAAGTTGGAATGTGGTGATTTTAATAAGAATGTCCTCCATAGGCTCAAGCATTTAAATACTTGGCCCCAGTTGGGGTGTTATTTCTGGGAGATTTAATGGTGCTGCCTTCCAAAAAAACAAACGAAATGGTATCCCTCATCTGTGGATGCTAGTGCCATTACCTAGTTGTAGTATTTCTTGTGCAAGGACCCTTGAGCTTTTGTCAAAGTAGTTGGAGTGGTGCATATTGAAGCAACAACAACAACAACAACAGAAAGGACTGCATCAAAGAACAGACTGAAACAGTGACTTCTGCTCAAACAGTCAACTTCCACATGGAGAATATTGAGAAAGACTGAGAAAGAGATGAAAAGCATGATTGGCAGAATGCATGAGCTCTGGTGGGGTGGGGGGCTGGGGGGACACGGGTCTAGATTTGATTAAAAAAAAGTAAATAAATTAATTAATTAATTAAAAAATCTATTGTATGGAATTCACAAAAATTCAGTAGAAAATACCTAGGAATAAATCTAACCAAGGAGGTAAAAGACCACTGTAATAAAAACTTTAATACACTAAAGGAAGAAATTGAAGATGATACTAGATGAGTACAACCCCATCTGTTTCTACACATTCAACACAATCCCCATCAAATTTAAATGATAGTCTTCACATAAATAGAAAAACCAAACCTTGAGTTCATATGGAAATTTGAAAGACCCCCAAAGAGTCAAAATAACCTTAAGCAGAAGGAACAATACTGGAAGGTTCATAATATCAAATCATACTACAGAGCCACAGTGACATAAACAGCACAGTATAGTCACAAAAATGAACATGTAAATTAATAGAATCCACATATCTTTAGACACCTAATTTTTGGCAAAAGCATCAAAAACATACACTGAAAAAAATGCAAACTCTTCAAAAAGCTGTGGATATCCACATGTAGAATATTGAAATTAGATACATATCTCTCACCTTGCACAAAAGTAAACTAAAAATGGATTAAAGACTTTTATAAAATCTGAAATACTGCAACTATTAGAGGAACATATACTGAAAATACTTAAGATATAGATATAGGTAAGAACTTTCTGAAAAGAGCTTAAATAATATAGAAAATGCCCCAAGTATTGACAAAAGGTTCTACACATAAAATAATATTCTGCATAACAAAGAAAACTATCATCAGAGTAAAGAGATCACCTACAGAATAGGAAAAGTCTTTTCTAGTTATATTGCAGATTGGGGCCTAATAGTTAAGCTGCATAAAGAGCTATAAAAGTTAAACACAAAACACAAACCATCCTGTGGCTGTCAGTGGCCACGGGACATGAAAAGACTACACAGCTCTGAAAATAGGAACCAGGGGGCCCATTTGGTTTCATGTCTTTGCTTTATTTCTCTATCCATGCATAAGCAGTAAAGACAGAGAGCTTTGCTTCTATACTCATGCTTATTAGAGTCACAGATGAATATTTATAGAACAATTAATAATAATAATAAAGTGGCCAGAATATAGTAGTTCAGTGAAACATAAGCAAGATAGCATTACTGCCTAATATGCCTTTCTTAGAGAACAGTGTCTTCTGAGAAACTAAGAGAGTTCTGGCATTCCGGAGATAACTCCTCAGCAAGCCTTTTTGCATAAACTTTCTCCTGAGACAAGGCTGTCCAGGTGTACATGCTCAAGGTTACAGATTAATTTACCAAACATATTCTTCAAGTCATAGGAACACTATTTCACAGTCCCTACATCATCCCCTTAATAAAACAAAACAGTTCCCCAAAGAAGAAACATAAATGGCCAATAAATAATTTCAAATTGTTCAAAATTCTTAGTCATTAGGGAAACGCAAATTTGAAACACCTTCAGAGTCCATCACACCCCAGACTGACATCAAGTAAACAAGTACATGCTGGGGGAGGGTGTGGGGAAGAGAAACCCTTATTCATTACTGGATGGGAGTATAAACCGCGACAGACTATATGGAAGTCAGTATGGAGGTTTCTCAGAAAACTAACAGAACTACCATGTGATCCAGCTATACCATTCCTGGGTATGTGCCCAAAAGATTCTTCCATCTTACCACAGAGTTACTTGTACACCCATGTTTATTGCTGTACTCTTCACCATAGTTAGGAAGCAGCACCAGCCTAAATGGCCAACAACAGAAAAATGGATAAAGAATATATGGTACTTCTACACAATGGGGTTTTATTCACCTGTAAAAGGGAATAAAATCATTACATTTGCAAGAAAATGTATAGAACTGGACATTATATTAAGAAATTTACCCAGACTCAGAAATGTCCTGCTTTCTTACATAGGTGGACCTTTGATTTTTATTTTTAATATATGTGCAAATACGGAGATGGTTGTATGTACAGATTATGAAACTAGAAAGGGGACTATGAGAGGGGAACAGGGGTCTTAACTGTGGGAGAAGGAAAAAAATATTTTCAACGTTTTTATACATGTGACAGGCAAGCAGAAGGGAGTGACTGTGTGGAAGGAGGGGAGCACAAGAAGGGGGCAGAGGGACAGCACGTGGGGGCAGATCAGCAAAAACAAAGAATGGTGAAATGCCATAACTGCACCATGATTTATGTACTAAAGTTTAAAACTAATAGTATGTAAATAAATATGCACTTACAATAAAGGAATTTTTTTTGGTTATGTTTTCTTTTTTTTTCTTTTTTTTTTTTAGGGATTCGCATTTTATTTTTTTTATTTTTTTATTCTTTATCTTTTTTCATTTTTTAACAATAAGTAATAATTTATGAGTACAAGCATCCTTTCATGTAAAACCAATTTGCCAATCAGTTTGTACCAAAACCACACAGCCCATGGTCAACCATCCAGTTGGGGGGTCTTGTATGTTCAAATCAGTTTGATCAGATGAGTGTCCAGACTATAATGCTATAGTTTTTGTTCATTCCGCCCAATCGCCAAGCCCTTACATTCTGCCAATGCCCCCTCTTCCGCAGATTGTTCCCTAGGCTTAGAAAAGGGGCACAGGAGTTGGATGAGAAGCAAAAACAGTCTACCTTCTCTCTGGAACTGTATTCTTGGACTCTGGTCAATTCTGTCTGTTTCATTTCATGGGCTGACAGTTTGCCCATGAATAACCTTTCAATCCTACTAATGAAGCACAAGTATTAGATATATTTAATGTAAATTTTTTATTTTATTTTATTTTGTGATGTGTATGAATGTACTGTCTGCAATGTAGGTTTGTGTATCCGTGTCAGTGCATGCCGCAGAGTCAAAAGAGGGTCTCAGATTCCCCTAGAACTGGAGTTCTCCTGGAATTGGGTATTACAGGATGGGTTCTTAGCCGCCATTGTGGGTTTGCTGGGGTCGAACCGGCGGTCCTCTGCAAAGCCAGTCCGGTACTGCTTCTTAACAATCCGCTCCAGCCGCCCTTATCCTGCTCCCATCGCATGTCCTAGCTAGAAGCACACAGTGTGATGAGAAGTAACGTCTTGGCTGTGTATTGCATTTTGTTCAGGGACAGTTGCTCCAGGAATAACTAATCCTATGACAGCTTAATATAGTTTAAGTATTAATTGTTAGTAGTCTTTGGTAATAGACACAGATGTTTGGATGGTTATGTTAATCCTAAATATGTTTTTTTCTGTAAATATGACAGGGTCTTCCTGATGGCCTTATATAACATCTCCTAACCATTAGAGGATTTAAGCTTGTGCATCAGCCGGGTGTTATTCTTCCAAGGGGAAGAGAGCTCAATAGCCAAGATAGATTTTGGTGTATACAAGCATATGGCTACCACTGCTGCACAGTATTTCCAGAGTAGGTGGAAGTGTGCAGACTGGTGCCTGACGAGGAGTCTTGCTTGATCTAAGGAGTCTATATTTGCTTTATTGGTTTAGTGGCCTTTGTGAACACTCTCTGGCTATTCCAGAGCCAACTGTACACTTGCAAGTGGTCTCGATATCATCATTTCCCATGTGTACACGTCAGTGTCTTTGACAGCAGGGCCTTATTGCCTCTCTTCTTGCAGGTTATTCCCAGTTTATAAGGCAAGAAACCTTTAATATTTGGGGGGGGGGGTGCTTGGATTCCCCTGGCCAACATCTCTTGGGTAAGAATAATCCATTGCTGATATCAGAAGAACTCTCCTGTATTAATATATTTTGCTTAAGTGCATAGCTTAAGGAGACCTTTAGTTATTCATATTTGGATACTGAATAGAGAATAATCCTTTTCACAGTTCCTATGTCATTTAGTCAATTAAAGAAGGCAGTTTTTTTACCAGTTTTATAAGAGATTCTCTATAACAGTTGGCTCCAATTTACAGTTAGAGAAGACCTCATATCATCTATCACATTATTTCTCCTTGTTCTATGGGGGGGGGTAAGAAAGTCTCTCATATTAAAACCTTGTGGCACCTAGAAGGTAAGTTTCATTAGGACTCATTATAAATAGTTGTTACAAGTAGGATCCACCGAGGGGTTTGATGTCTGTAGCAATCTGAGGCTTTTCTTCCTTTCAATGTTCAGACGGGCCAACCTTTCTGCTGGCACTTCCTGGTACATCCTACACAATGCAAAGCTGTATCTTTTCTTTCTCAGCCATTAAGTTGGTGACATTTTGACCTAGTTACACTTTCACTAAAGAAAGGACAAGCAGAGTCTGAGGAAACAACACCTCTGACTAAAGAATGTAGATTTAGGAGAAAAATCATTTTATCTTTATTGTTTACATTTTCACATGTTATTAAATCTTCCCATTTGGGAGAATGATTGAATGATCTGGAGACCTTGAATAGTAGTATTTTGACGGAGTATGTAAGATATACTCAAATTGCAGGATCCAAATTAAGTTCTATGGTCTAAGTCTCATATTCCTCCTGCTCTCTTGAACCTTACAGAATTCATTATAACCTATATTGAAATGAAATAAGCATTACAGTCCTCTTCTGTCATTCTAATAACCATCGGATCCTGTCTAGGCCTCTAGTACCATCTGTTAGCTCAATACAAGAATAAGAATTCAGCACAGAAATAGATGGATATACATGTAGATTAATCCGGAACATTATAACACAAGGAGACATTTGTAGTCTGCCATTTCCACTTCCTGTTTTTCTCTCCTCAGTTCATCATTGGAGCCCACTATCACAGCACAAACATTATTCATACAGAAATAAATTCAATTACTGGAGTGTCACTACATTCAAATTGTTATTAGGACTATAGTTAGATGAATACATATATATGAAAATCTGGATAGATAATCTTATCACTAATGCAAAATATGGGGAAAAATACAAATCTTAAACATATTCTGGGAACTTTTACAGCTTTAGTGGAACTTTTGGGAAAAAGTCTTAGGTATCTGTTGGTTACAAGCAAAAGAAGACTTGGTGAATTTGGTTTATATAGCAACGTGGATTTCACCAAAAACAATGTTGTAGAATGAAAAAGAGGGGTCTAGGGACTAAACCCAGGAAAGTTCTAGTAGTTAGAATTTGAGATAAATGTGCTAGAATCTACCACCAAAGAATTGAAAAGTGATATCCAGTGATATATGTGTGTGTGTGTGTGTGTGTGTGTGTGTGTGTGTGTGTGTGTGTGTGAAACAAGGTGTATTTGCTTAATGGACTCACTAAAGGTATTTCAGCTCATTTTTATACTGATAACTCCGAGGTGAAGGAAGATTCAGCTACACACAGCATCTAGAGAAAAGTGTGAGAATGATGTCATACGCCTGAGAAGAGCTGTGACCCACAGATGTGGATAGCAATGAGATGCAAAGTAGTAGAGGGTAGAGATTTGGTGAGTGGTTGGATGCAAATGTGACAGTAGGAGAAATAGGGGAAAGAAAGTCTTGGGGACTGAAGAAAAGAGGAGGAAAAATAATCAACATAGAGAGTGAAAGAGGTACTGCAGAAACAGTGAACTTACCAAATAGCTGGGCTCCTGTGGGGTAGGGTCAGATTTTTTTAATTTTACAACTATTTATTGAGCATTCAGACATTTAAGACAATGGTTCCTAATCAAATTTAGACACCCCCCCCCCATGCTCCCACCCTCCATGGGAACTCATGCATTGCACCATCCATCTTAAGTCCTCTCTAGCCAAGCTTTTGAACCCAGATATCCTACTGTGCAAATTCATCCACTGGAGTCCAGTCAGCGCCTCCAGAAATCTTAAGTAAGGCATACTCTCCCTCATCCAACAGTAATCAGTCTCCAGAATTTCTCAGTTCAGGGTTGGCCCATCACCCACTTCTCTCGCTACACTCTGGGACCTTGTCTGTTTGAGTTGACCTGAGTCCCATGCCCAGTCCAGCATCACCACTAGTTCACCCGTGAAAGCTTCCAGTGCTGAAAGCCTCTGCTGCTTCTCTCTGTTCATGACCAGCCCTGGCTATTACAATCTTTCTTCCCTCTCTTCCACAATGACCCTTGAGCTGTGGGTGAGTGAGGTTTAATATACGACTCCTATCTAGACACACTCTAGAGTCAGATTTTTAAAATTGTATCAGTCATCAGCTTGTGTTTTTCTCCAGGTACACTCAGCTGCCTGTGAAGCCACAGAGTAGACACAGATGAGTGCAATTCAGGTGGGGCTTCGCCAGGAGAAGACACAGGCAAGCCTAGCAGCTAACATAAGCTTACCCAAGCATGTTTGAGAAGTGATTTTATATTATGCCATGAAATTTAACATGGGCAAGGAAGAAAGTCGATGTGTGTGCAGTGGTGACGTTGAGAGGCTATAGTAAGATAGTATGTTCAGTTTTGGTTTTGGCTTTGATAAGGAAGAGTTGCCATAGAATAAGATGAGAAGAAGGCTGTAAGAGGGGTATATGCCAAAGTTTGGTAGTTTGGGGTCAGACCACAAGTGTCTATCTCAATTAGAAGCGGAGAGAAGAAAAGATGAAGGACTTGGGGATGTGGAGATCATCCATGGAGCTATTGAAGTTTTGGTTCACGTCTTCAACATGAGTGGGAACAACTTTTTTGATACTTTTTTAGTTGACTGCAGGATTTCATACAATGCACTTTGATGCCATTCAGATGCCCTCCACTTCCCCAGCCTTTCCCCATTAACACTCTCTACCCCCTGGCTTCATGTTCTCCATTATTATTTATCCTTTCGTTTATTTATTTATTTATTTATTTATTTATTTATTTATTTATTTGTCTTTTTGAGACAGGGTCTCCCTTTAGTCCCAGCTGGCCTGGAACTCACTACGTAGACCAGGCTGGCCTTGAACTCACAGAGATCTGCTCCCTCTGCCTCTTGAGTGCTGGGATTAAAGGTGTGTGCCACCACACCCGGCCCTCATTTTATTTATTTGTATGTATGTATGTATGTATGTATGTATGATGTATGTATGTATGTATGTATGTAAGAACCTTTGGTTCTTACAATCTTTTCACGCCCTCTTCTCCAATGATCCCTTGACCCTTCAGAAGAAAAGGAGAAATATATATGTCCCATTTAAGTCTGAGCCCTCCATGGTCTCTTATTTTCTACATCTTAACTATCTGTAGGTGTCTGTGTCAATCACCATCTGCTACTAGAACAACTTTCCCAAAGTGAGAATTGAGGAGTGTACTAATCTATGGATATAACAATAATCATTGTGAATCACTTTAATATTATGTCAGTTTATCAGAATTATTATAGGAGGTTTTCTCTGATGCCCTGTGATCTGTCTAGGCACAGGTTTTTGCCCTGATGACAGTGTCAGTTAGGGACTCTGTTATGAAGTGGGCCTTAAATCCAATTAGAAGTTTATTGAAGACTCCTGTATTGTGCCACTACTGCACCATTGGGCATATTTTTCCAAGCCAGTTGCCAGAGTAGCTCCTGGGGTTCACAGCTGGGCAAGGTTGATGATTGCTTTCTCTGTCAGTAACACACAGCACTTTCTAGGAACTGAACCTTTGATGTTTTGGTTGTTAGCCTTAGCCTTTAATGGCTGTGCCATCTCTCCAGCCCACATAGCACCTTCTAGCACTATGAAAGCCAGCCAGTGAGAGATGTAGCTTCAAGGTCATTCCCAGCTATCTCTCCTTGTTTGTTTAGGAAGTCAGATATGTAGTGTCTCTAGCAATAGGGTCTTAACATCTAGTTACGATGGGTAACCAAGTGCAATATCAATAGCTGATATTGGTGAGGACCTATGGGATTTTTCCAGTCAACTCCAAAAGACAGGGTCCATTCCTGGCATGGGATTTTCATTTGTTAGTCTACTAGGGCCATTGAACCCCTGTTAGAAGGTTGCTATCTTTAAACTCTTTATATGGTACATGTATATACTGATAAAGGCTCCATCGTAGTTTTCTACATGACTCTTTCAAAAACCTTTAATGTAGTTATGCCTCCTCTCCCTCCCTCATCTGTCCTCCCCTCCCATTCCTGGCCCCATTAACCCTGACGTTTCTATTATTCCACTCCACTATTTATATATCACCGCATTCTGTGTCTCCTCCCATGAACCAACCCCCATGGAACCTTATTAGTTTCCTAATCTCTAAGGATTTTCCAATTGAAACACACCTACCTAAATATTGAGAGCAGCAGAATAATGTTATGAGAAAGAGCATGTGATGTGTGTCTTTCTGGGTCAGGGCTACTTTGAAGATGATTGTTTTCAGTTCCATCCCCTTACCTAAAAATTTCATATGTTTTTCTTAATGTGTAAAAAATACTACATTGTGTAAGTGTACCATGATTTCTTTATCCATTCATCAGCTGATGAGCGACTAAGTTGTTTCCATTTCCTAGCTATTGTAAACAGGGCAGCAATGAGCATGGCTGTAATAGTATATGGAGTCCTTTAGGTGTATGCCCAAGAATGGTATGACTAGGGATAAATAAAGGTGGGAACAACTATGAGAGTTAGTCTTTCCACTCACATCACAATAAAGGAATAAGGTGATATGACATGGCTATCCAATCACTATAGCAAATGCCAAGAGTTAAGAGCATGGCTGAGGAAGGAAGATGGATATTTCCCACACTGGCTTTGAGGTGGTATTATCATAAAAAGGAGGAAACATTTGCAAAAACTCTGTGACTGCTCCACTTTGGACTCTCACAAACATTACACAAGTGTTCAAATCTCTCCACCTCTTTATAAACACTTACTATTTTCTCTAGTTTTAGTTTTGTTCATGATGACCTAGTAAGTGTCAAATAATATTTCATTGGGACTTGGGTTTGTATTTCCCTGATGATTAGTGATGCTAAGTGTTTTCATGCACCTGTTGGTCATTCTTTAGAGACATACCTATACAGCCCTGTGCCTGGTTTTATTTCTTTTTTTGGTTGGATGGAATATTTTGTTATTGAGATGTAGCACCTTAAATATTTTAGATAATAATTAGTTATCAGATAAATGATTTGAGAATGTTTTTGTACCTTGCCTTTTGCCCCTGCTGATTGTCCCCTTTGCTGACCAGAAACCTTTGGTTTGATATGTTCCAGCCATCCCACTTGTGAGCACGAACACTAAAGAACTGAAAATAGAATCTCAAGAAGGTAGTTGCAGTCTTGTGCTCACGGCAGTGTTATTCACAGCAGCCAAGAACTGGAAATACCCTTGATGTCCACTGTCTGATGAAAGGATGAAGACTCAGAGCCAGGTATGATGCACAGCTGTTACACAGAGCTAACACTACTGTGCTGCACACATAAAACTCTACAAGCTGTTACCACAGTAAAACAAAGGGGGAATGGATTCTGTGTAGCCAACAATTGACAAACGGAACAGTTATAAATATAAATAGCTAGGATAGTGAAGGTTATTTCACCTTCTCAAATTTCTAAGTGTGCAGATGGTGTCATTGTGTCATGAAATGCTGTCACCAGAGCCTTCCATTCCAACCCCCAAGACAACAGTGGCTCTGCCATTGTGATATTTCTTACTTTTACCAACTTGATCAAACAAACTTGATCAAACAAAATGGAAAGAGCTTATTTGCTTTTATCTGGGGCTTTGGTTTATTTATTTTCCTTACTTTTGGAATCTGCCTTGACCGTCCTTTAGCATTAATAGTTTAATGTTAATTATTAATAATCAAAGCATTTGGTTTGAGGGGCTTTTGGCCCAGTGATAACTTCTATTGTATTGCTTGGTGGGTTGAGAAGCATGTGATATCATCCAGGCAGTGGCTTCATGGTTATTAAATCTAAAGGCAGGGGCCAGGCATGGTGGTGCATGCCTTTTAACCCCAGGACTCAGGAGGCAGAGGCAGATGGATCTCTGTGAGTTCAAGGCCAGTCTGGTCTACAGAGTAAGTTCCAGGACTGCTGGGACTACAGGGAGACCCTGTCTCAAAAAATACCCCCCAAAATCTAAAGGCAGGAATTTTTATGACCATGGAGAAAAACAAAGCCAGACAGATACCCAGGTGTTTATAGTTTATCCTCCATGAGTCTTTGCCTGCATCTCAGTGCCAAGGTGACACACCTAAGTTTCTTCTCAGCTAGGACTTTTACCTTGATGGAAGAATTCTTTGGGCCTCAAACTTAAAATAGACATTCATTAATTATTTGTTGGCTTCAAGTCCAGTTGTCAAATGATATTAAGCCTTTGTAGCCATGATGGATGCTTTGCTGTTTCTGGATGGTGTCTGCAGAATATGCTTCCTGCTGTTCACACTAGTCATAGCAATGGAGATAGCACTTTAACAGATCCTGGCAGGACATTGTCTATTATACAGAGTATCTGTGCAACAAGCCTACAGATCATCTGTCCCACTGATTATTTTGAAGTTTCCTAGAGCTGACACATCCTGAGCCTGACATGAACACCTCCAAAAATAAATGGTCAAAAGTAGCTCAGTAGTAGCCAGTATGGTGGCAATAATAATAATAATAATAATAATAAATTCCTTGTCATTTTTCTAAATGTTTGACTCTGGATTTACTTCAAATAGTGCATTTTCCTACTTCTGCGCATTCTATTTCTGATCATTATCTGACATTCAGCATCATTTAGAAGACTGGTCTGATATAACCATACTGCTATGCCTGAAAGTATGTGTGTGTGTGTGTGTGTGTGTGTGTGTGTGTTATCTAGGCCTGAGTTGCAATGTGACCTTATATTTAGTGCATTCAAACCTGCCAACAAGTATTGCTGATGTCTACCAATCATTGCTAAATTGAAGAAACTGGCTTAGTGCCATGTAAAAGTAGGTTCTGATTTCAACTCTGCCATGCATTACATGATTTTCAATTAGATTATTATTTAAATTCTTTGAATCTGAGGTTTCTCTTAGTGTTACTGTGAAGTCTAAGTATTAAGAAGGTGATTTTGAAAAGGTTCCTAGCTTAGTGTGTGACATAATGTAGATGTTCAACAATATTGATTCTTTGCAAAGCACTGGGAAGTCACTGGCCTGGGAGTATTCCAGAGTGTGGAGACGGTTCTGTGACAGCTCTCAGCAGGTCACTTTTCATCCAAATACTCACAGGCAGAGCTGAGGTTAGACCAAGATGATACACAATTGTTTCTGTTTTACACTAGGGAGTAAGATGTAAGGTATAGAGAAAAAAAAATGTATCCTGGCTTTACAACTTCCAAGAATCAGATTTGTTGTTCTTCATAATGCTTATATGTCACTGTCCTGAGGTGAGAATATTCTTCAACCTAGCTTAGAAAGAGCTAGAAAAGAAGTAAGGCTCCAGCACATGGGTGGCCTGTAGCAATCCAATGCAGCCACTATGTGCCCAGTAAATGTCAGCCCAGGGACCATATGTTCAGCCCTGGCACAGGAGCTTCTGGACCTGCTCAGCCAAAGCTTTTGAGTTTCCATAGGTTCAGTACCTCCAAGACTAAATCCTTAAAGCCACAAAGCTTTAGAAACAATTGTAGGTTAATACCTTACACTTAGCAAAAATATTAAGGAGGCAAAACTGGGGGAAAAGCGAACACTCAAAGTATGAAGTGCAGGGCTGGAGAAATGGCTCAGTGGTCAAGAGCACTCCTTGCTCTTGTTCAGGACCTGGGTTCTGATCCAGCATGCACATAGTGGCTCACAACCACCGTAACTCCAGTTCCAGGGGATCTGACACCTTCATCTGGCCTCCACAGGCAACACATACACACACACACACACACACACACACACACACACACACACTACAAATACATACATGCAAGAAAACATTCACACACATAAATACAAACAAAACTTTAAAAAACTATGAAATGAGAGCCAAACTTGGTGGTGTGGGCCTTTAATCCAAGAACTTGGGAGGCAGAGGCAGGGAGACATCTGTGAGCTAGAAGCTAGCCTGGGCTATACGGCAAGTTCCAGGCCAGCTGGAGGTACAGGGAGACCCTGTCTCAAAAAAAAAAAAGTATGAATGCAGCCAGAGGAATCTGAATTCATATTTGTGTTGCTGGCCCAGGATCGGCTGTGACAACACTTCGGCATGCAAAGGTCAGCAGGTCACTTCCTATTGCTCCTCACAAAGGCTCATGCCAACGCTGCCTTTTCTTCTACACTAGTCTACATTTTAAACTATTGTCATCTCCTTCCACTCCAAACTTAAGTAAGTTGCACATATTTTTCTCTTCATAGAAGAGGTAGGATAGAGTAAAGAACAGTAAGGACTTTAAAACCCAACAACCCTAAGTTCAAATTCTGCCATTCCCCATAACTCACTGTGCCCTGGATTGCAGAGCTTTAATTATCTTAAAAATATGAGGTGAAAATATATGAGGAATTATTAGGAGCAGGAAATGAAGTCCTGTGTGCAAAACATTAAGCCTAGCTCGTAGAGCATGCTGGGAACATTATGGTGATGTTACCAAGTCTGTTGTTGCACTGTGGTTTTTTCTCTCCTGCTTTATCATAAATTAGCAGAGTTAGGGATGAGGTTTCATCATGTATTGCTTTGTTTGGAGGATTAGGCTCCCAAAACTAATAGGAAAAATGTTTGTTGAATGGATTTTGTTGGATGTAGCCTTTGGATTGTATCCAGTGGAGATCAGAGTTACCAGCTTAGGTAAATAGGGGATTCTGAAAAATAACACTGAATTTATCTTACACAACTGTGTAAGATATCTGAAGACACAACTGTGTAAGATATCTAAGACATCTGAACAACAACAACTTGAAAGAGATGGAAAGGTGTCTGGGTCTCTGAAACTGTTACTGGCACATGACAAAGATGTCCACTGACTCCTTTCTGCCTCTCACGACCTACTTTATTTCCTTTTGCCTAAAACTGGCTTCTTTCACACAGGAGACAAAGTAGTTAATAAGGGTCCCTGAGTATGATAGATCGAGGTCCCCTACCATCTCTAATGAGGAAGTGACTCTCTTCTTTTTCTTTCATAGTAATCCAGGGCAAGATTCTTATTGGCTAATCTTCAGCTATATGTCCATTTCTAGACCAATCATTATAGTCCAAAAGAGGTCACAACATGGAAAAACAGGTCATTCCCCAAACAAATATATGGGAAGAAGCAGTTCCCAGTAGGTGAATACATTTCTTGGAGACAAGGAAGGAACTAGAGAGAAAAGAACACCTGGCTGTGTACTAAACACATAATAATCTGACAGCAAAATCAATTTGATTCTGGTCTGATCCCTTTTTATGCCTGCCAACAATCTGTATTTGAAGGATTGGTATGGCAATAAGGTCTTGATACACTGAAAACTCAGGGGCTCGAAAACCTAGTGCTTTTTAAAAATAACAGCATGCTCTGAAATTTAAACTATATTGTCTCAAAAATAAACCAAACAAGCCATCTTAAGTGGATCATTTGGATAGACCACTATTCTGGCACATAGCTAATCTGTACAACTCTTCCATAAAAAATGTATTCTAATGATGGCATATTGGTAGAAGTTGTAAAATGGTAAGCTTTTTGTTTTCCTTCTGATTTTTAGGGTGTGTATTTGAACTAAATCTCTTTTCCAGACAACAGGCATCTAGCCTGGGCTTGAACAATGGAAAAAGAATAAAGAATAAATAAATAAGGAATGAAAAGGGAGAAGAGGAAATGATTGTTTTTTCATAACAACAATAACAGCTCATTTGTCCCACCCAAAATAAATAATATCAAATAAATCTAAACCATCCTTTAAGCAATTGTACCTGGAATCTCTTATCAGTAAACAACCTAGATGACACAGACAAATCAGACATGTCTAAAATGATATATTAAAAACGGAACAAAGAGAAGCCACTACTGTTGCCAAGAAGGCAGTGGAGAGGGAAAGGCTCCTTCTGTCACTGCCAGGGGCAGCTCAGTTTGCCTGGTCCACCAGTCTCGGAAGGAGTAACATCAGGGAAGAGTGCAGCAACTCGAGACGTGACAAAGGTGCACTGTCACCTCTGTGTGCTCTCAGGGGTGTGGGAAGGCTGAGTTTGTTCGAAATAGAGACAGACAAAGCTGCGTGGGAGAGCCACTGAACACAACTGTGGCCTTTCTTTGGCCTTCCTAACAGAAGATTGCCATGGAAACAAACTCTTGGCCTCATCCCCTTCCTTCTACTGATCTGCTGGGACTCCCACTGAAGCCTCGGGCCAGAGGCCAGAGTGTGAAAAGTCCTTGACGCTTTAGTTGACCTTCAGGACCCCATAGCAGGGTAGAGCTATAAAGACATTGGACTCAGCTTGCCAGCACACACACACACACACACACACACACACACACACACACACACACGTGTCTCTGTGACCGTGTCACATCAACACTTTAGTCCTCACTCACTGGGCAACACTGGCCACATGGTAAGAGAGTTACAGGAAAATCGAAAACCTCATCTAATTTAATATCCTACAGCTGAGAGAGAACAGAAAACACTCTCTGCTTGAGCTCATGGATTTAGTAAGGGCTGTTTGTCTCCTCTTTCCCCAGAGATCTGAGGTTTTCACAGAACATCATTCGAGCAGCATCCTGGAGCTGGCTGCCTCTCACAGCTCTTAGTACAATGGCTCTTGCAACATTAAGCCCATATCCTCCTAGGTCCACATGCTCAACCCCAGAATTGAAACTCAATCTCCACTGCACAGCTTCCAGGGAGCAAGTCCTTGTCCTGCTCCTGTAGCATGTGGTGCTGACAGAATTATGGCCTCTTTGCTCAGGGTTTCTCAAAATCCCCACAAGGGAGGCAGAAGATTACAGACCGGGAGTGCGCAGGCACTGTCTTGGGAGGCTCCGTGTCATCCTGTGTGACTCCAGAGGGCCTTTTGCAACATGAAGTTGAAGCTACAAGTGTGTCCAACATAAATTTTCCCATCTCTTGGGGAAGCATTAAAATTGTTATTGGAAAACTAACATACCAAACTATGACTCGCCTGAAATGCCAACATTTGCTGTATTCTATAAGAATGGAGAAGTCAGCTGCTTTACTTCCTCAGAAGTGGCCTTCTTGGCTGAATTCACAGTAAATATAAAAGATAAAAATCTGAATTTCCAATGAATTTTTTGGACTTCTCAACCACAGAATTGGTTCACCACTGTGATTACAATTCAGAGAAAAAGGAAAACAAAAAAAAGCTACTTAGAGAAAAGGAAAAACAAGCAAACACCTTTCTGACATGATTTGCAAAGCATGAACATGGGATTCATTGATTTTTCACTATGATCATATGGCACAATAAAAACATGTTGCTATTGTTCTCATTTTAAGTTCTGATTAGTTGGCACCTGTCATTATCGTGAAATTTCCAAGTTCCAATACCCACCTTAGAACCGTATGCTTGGCTATGACCTTCAAACTGCACTACACTGCTTTTATGGAAATAAACTACAACTGTACCAGCACAGAACCTCCTTGGGGGTCGGGTGTCACCAAAGCCACCTCATATATAAGTAAGTAATCTCTGTGAATTCTTGTCTTTACCATTTAGGCCTGTCTGTGGAATACCACAAAAACAAAACAAAATCCTCTATACAAATTGAGTGTTTTTCCACTAACAAACATTAGAACATTTAATGTTCTGATACTTGACAATATCTCGCCAAGCATCTTCTATCATTCCACATGGAGAACATGGATGACAGAGTGCAGTTCATCTTGTTCTTTGCCTTTGTCATGGTATGATTTAGTAAGAGGGAAGATGGTTTAATTGTACTGTGTTCTTTCCCACCTATAAGAAGGATATTGATATTTCTGTTGCTTTGATACAGTAGTTTTTTAAAATATTTTAGATCTCCAGCTTGCCTAAATCAGGCCTCCACATGGTACAGAGCTCCAGACAATTACAGCTTGCATGACAGTGCCTGAATCCAGCCTCCAAGAGGAGGACTAGACCCTCTGCATTTTAGGAGGGGCCTAGACCTTTGCAGACTGCCTGAGATCACCTAAATAAAGCCTGCACCTAGCAAGCCTCACAAATTGTGCTCTGTCTGCTGGATAATAAGGCCCAAGACCTTAGAAGGAAGACTGAGAGTAACTGATTGATGCCTGGCTTGGGCCTCTGTGGGAGCTCCTGAGTACTTGGACTATGACCATATGGTCCCTTCAGTATAAAATCAAAAGAGAGAACCTAATGTTTAGACCAACCAGCCTTTCATACAGAAAAAGCAAACAGCCAAGTCACCTCAAGAATACAAACAAAATTAGTCTTCAGTTCAACAAAAGAAGACGCCAGAGTCACAAACAACAAAAGAAATCCACATGGGAAAATCATAACAAAAAATAATATGATGAAAACCCCAAATTATATGTACCCACTAAATACTACCTGTCCTATAGAAGAGTTCTACATTGAGGACCCCCTAGAGATAATCCAAGGCACAGAATTTAAAAGAACAATCATAAACATAATCAAAGGTTCAATGAATTTAAATAACACACAAACAAATCAAAGAACTCAAAGAAGATAGGGGTAAATTTCTGATTTGAATTCACAAAAAGGATATAAATAATGAAGAAAACTCAGACTGAAATGAAGAAGGAAGTGAAACACTCAATAAGCCAACTGGAGTCTCATCAACAGAATGAATAAAATGGAAAAGGGAATACCAAGACTGTATGATAAAGTTGAAGAATTGGACTGCTCAAATGAAGATTATGAAAAATTTAACAATACACAGGAATGAAATATGCAGGAAATATGAGACACCATGAAAGGAACAAGCTTATGAGGCACAGAGGAAGAAGTCTCGAGATGATGCTATTGACCAGATCTTGAACAAGATTGTAGGAAATTTTCCCAAAATTAAGGAAAAACATGTCCATAGAAATATAAGAAGCACATAGAACACCAAACAGATAGGACCAGAAAAGAAAAGATAGGATCAGAAAAGAAAGTTCCCAAGATATATCATAGTAAAAACATGAAACATACATAACAAAGAGAGAATGTCGAAAGCTGCAAAAGGAAAACAAGTCACATAGAACGGAAAACACATCAGAGTCACAGATGACTTTTGTAAAATGTTTTAAAATACTTTCATTGATGATTTGTATATTTCATACATTATTTTTCAGTTCAATTTAGACAAATTCCCCTCTCCCTGCCCCCCACCCCACCCCAGTTCATGCCTTCTGCCATACATGTCTTGCATCTTTCTGTCAGTCTTTCCAAAGTTTTTCACTCCAGAGGCTTGTTATTTTGGGCAGAATTTAACTGTATTAATCAGTTCTTTGACACAGTCTTTATGTTGTTGTTGTTCCCTTCCCTTTGTATTGCTCCAACATATGCCTATATAACCATCACATATGTATCAAAATTATGGCCTCTGAGAATAAACTGTATATTAATTCCAAAATATGTTTAAGCATTCACATTTTCCCCTTTAATTTTATATCATTCTAAAATATGAATATGTACCTTCCACCCATACAGAAATTACAGAGTCTGAAAATAAGTGGTAGGTCAATTCTACAGCCCATTAAGAGATTCACATTATAACAGTACAGTTGCTTTCAGATAAAAAAAGAATATAACAATAATGTTGTTCAGCTTGCCATTCAACTGGCGATTTGGTGTTAGCATCCACAAATGAGGGAAGCCACTCACCATTTGTTTTTCTGGGACTGTGTTACTTCATTTAGCATAATGGCTTCAAGTTTCATCCATTTACCTGTGAAGTTCATGATCTTTCTTTACCACTGAATAGAACTCCATTGTGTAGATGTACCACATTTTTGTTATCCACTTATCAGTTGAGGGCCATCTGGGTTGGTTCAAGCTCTTTGCTATTGTGAAAAGAGCTGCAATAAACATAGATGTGCATGTATCTTTGTGGTAGGATGAGTGCTGACTTTTTATTTATTTATTTATTTTTTGTCTTTTCGAGACAGGGTCTCCCTGTAGCCCCAACTGTCCTGGAATTCACTCTGTAGACCAGGCTGGCCTTGAACTCACAAAGATCCGCCTGCCTCTGCCTCCCAAGTGCTAGGATTAAAGGCACGTGCCACCAGGCCCGGCCACAGCTGACTTGTTAATGCAAAGTATGAAAGCCAAAGTATTTCCAGTTCTAAATGATTATTGATGTCAACCCAGAATACTTTACCCCAATAAAATGTATATTAAAGATAAAGGGGAAAGAAAAATCTTTCATGACATGAATAGGATGAAAGAATTCATGGCCAGAAAACCAGCCCTTCAAAGAAAACGACACAATACAAAGAGCTGAAGAAAGGAACGAATGTTCTCAAGCGGCAACAGAAAAAAAAATGAAATGAAGGTATAACCATGGAAACATAAAGTTAGACCAAGAATGCAAACAGAACCTAAAATGATGGGGAGCAATACACATCTCTTAATAATAACTTTAAATATCAATGTACTTAAAACCCCCCAATTAAAAGACATAGGACAGTAGAATGGATTAAGCAACAAAATCCATCTTTTTGTTGCAAGAACCTCATCTCACCTTCAAAGACTGGGACTATCTTAATGTGAAAGGATAGAAAAATATTCCAAGCAGATGGCATTAGGAAGCAAGCAGGAGTTGTGATTCTAATATCAGGCAAAATAGACTTCAAACTAAAACTAATAAGAAGATATAAAGAGAGTCATGTCATTATTATCAAAGGAACAATTACTCAAGAAGATATTACAATCATAACTATATACACACCAAACTCTGATGCACCAACTTAATAAACACAATACTACAGGACTTTAAGACACAAATTAATCCTAACACTTTTAGTAGGGGACTTCAATACCCCATGGTCTCCATTAGATAGGTCAACCAGACAAAGAATAAACAGAGAGACATCCTGAAATAAACAATGCCATACATCAAATTCTACCTACACTGAAGAATATACTTCCTATTCACCTCCCCATGGAACTTTATCCAAAATCGACCACCTACTAAGGCCACCAAACAAACCTCAAATACAAAAAAGAAGTAAATCTATGCATCCTAGCAGACCACAATGCAATAAAGCTTAATATCAACACCAGAAGAAGACCTAATAACTACAAGAACACATAGAGATTAAATTACACACTCCTGAATGAAGAATGAAGAATGGGTCAAAGGAGAAATTATGAAAGAAATAAAAGTATTCCTGGAATTAAAAGAAATGGATAATGCAACACAACAAAACTTCTGGGACACTTTAAAAACAGTTATGCCAGGTGTGGTGGTACACCTCTTTAATCCCAGCACTCAGGAAGCAGAGGCAAACACATCTCTGTGAGTTCAAAGCCAGCCTGGTCTACATAGTGAGTTACAGGGCAGCTGGAGCTAAAGGGACAACCTGCCTCAAAAAATAAAATAAAATAAAATCATTTGTAAAAGGAAAAGTGCCTTCATTTAAAAAATCAGAAAGAGCACAAATAAATGACAACATTGCAACTCGTGATACTTGAAAGGCAACAATAAATGAAACCCAAACTCAGTAGACAAGTAGAAATAACAAAATCAAGGTAGAGATTAATAAAATAAAAACAAAGGAAACAATACAAAGAACCAATGAGTCTAAGAACTGGTTCTTCGAAAAGATAAACAAGATAGATAGATTCTTAGCCCAGTTCACCAAAAAAAAAAAGAAAGACCAACTCCAAATCAATAGAATCAGAAATAAAAAGGGAAACATTGAAACAGACAAAAAATATTTCAGATTATAGGGAATAACTTTAAAAACCTACATTCTATTAAAGTTGAAAACCTAAAAGAAATGGATGACTTATCTAAGATCATGGGACTCACCAAAGATAAACCAAGAAGTGATCAACCCCTTAAACAAATCTATAACATGTAAGGAAATTGAAACAATAATACAAAACAATAATACAAAAAAAAGCTAGGCCCAGATGGATCTTCAGCAGAATTCTACCAGATATTTAAACAAGATCTACAACTAATATTAGTTAAATTATTCAAAAGGATAAAAACAGAGGGAGATCTCCCAAATTCCTTCTATGAAGTCAGCATCACTCTAATGCCAAAACTAAGTAAAGATACAACCCCCAAAAAAGAAAACTATAGACTCATATCTTTTTTTAAAGTAATAATAAAATATTTTTTATCAACTCTAAACCCGTGTCCCCCCCCATTCCCCCACCCCACCAGAGCTCATGCATTCTGCCAAACGTGCTTTTCATCTCTTTCTCAGTCTTTCTCAATATTCTCCATGAGGAAGTTGACTGTTTTGAGCAGAAGTTCACTGTTTCAGTCATTTCTTCAATGCAGTCCTTTCTGTTGTTGTTGTTGTTGTTGTTGTTGTTGTTGTTGTTTCCAATATGCATCACTCCCAACTGCTTTGGACAAAAGCTCAAGGGGCCATGCACAAGAAATACTTACAAGTAGGTAATTGGCACTAGCATCCACAAATGAGGGATACCATTCATCATTTGTTTTTCTGGGACTGTGTTACTTCACTCAGCATGATGTCCTCTAGCTCCAGCCATTTTCCTGCAAAGCTCATGATGTTGTCTTTCTTTACTGCTGCATATAACTCCATTGTGTAGATGTACCACATTTTCTCTATCCACTCATCAGTTGAGTAGCATTTGGGCTGGTTCCAGCTCCTTGCTATTGTGAAGAGAGCTGAAATAAACAAGGCCGTGCATGTATCTCTGCGGTGGGGTAAGTCTTGAGGGTACATGCCCAGGAGTGGTAGACCCATATCTTTAATGAATATATAAAGCTCAACCAAACACTTGTAAACTGTATATAGGCACATAACAAAAAGTCATCCACCATGATCAAGTTGGCTTTATTCCGGTGATTCAGGGATGGTTCAATATATGTAAGGCAATAAGTCTCATAAATCATATAATGGACTCAATGACAAAAATGTCATCCTCATTTCAATAGATGACAAAAAGGCCTTTGATAAAATCCAACATGCATTTATACAAAAGGCCTAGAGGGAATTGGACTGGAGGGAACATACCTGAACATAATTAAAGCTATATACAACAAACCCACATCCAACATCATTGTAAATGTAAAAAAATTGTATGAATTCCAGTGGGGGGGGGCCTGTGGGAGGGTGCCCACGGAGAAGGGGTTATAAAGGTTACTAGATCAATTGAGGTGCTATGTATGAAATACACAAAAATTCAATAACTTTTATTTACTATTTATTTATTACTTCTGATTTTGTGTATGAGTGTATTGCCTGCATGTGTGTAAGTGCACTCGTGTCATACAATACCTATAGAGGTCAGAAGAGGACATCAGATCCCATGGAGCTGGAGTTACAGATGGTTGTTAGCTGTCATGTGAGTGCTGGGGATTGTACCCAGGTCCTCTGCAAGAGTAGCCAGTGCTCTTAAATGCTGAGCTGACTCTCTAGCCATCTCTCTAGCCCCTTGATACAGATTTTTTTATATAGCCCTGACTACCCTGCTACAGTCTATTAAGTCTAGGGTGGCCTGGAACTCAGAGCAATCCTCTTCTCTCAGGCCTTAGAATGCTGAGACTACATGCATGCATCACCTTGCCTGGCTGGCTTTTTTTAAGCACAATCAAAACTTCCAACACATGAAATCTTCAACAAAAAGTTTTGGAGATGTCTCAGAGTTTTCTTAGACTTTGAAAAAGTCATTTCAATGCATCTTGCATATGAGACCATATGTGGCATTGCCTGCACTGCTCCTACAACCAAGCAGGCCATTAGACAGCAACAAACCTGAATTCTTTCATTAGGCCTCCCTTGCCTGGTCATCATGCCATTTTGCATTAACTCTAGAGAAGAAAAAAATCGCGATTTATTTTTCACCTCTCTGTTTTAAAAGGCAATCATCTTCACAAAGCTATAATAGATTGGCAAAGGAATATATGATTCAATAATAATATAACACTAAAATGAATAATAATGGCCAAGAAATGTGTGTGTGAAGCATAAATTCAGCAGGGGTAGATTTATCTTTCAAGATTGCTTCTCACTCCTTACAAATTTATCGGACACTAAAGCCGTCCTGAATTTATTAGTAAATGTATGATTTAGTTTGCACATGATTTGGAATGAAGGAAATGTGTTCTTAAAATCTTTCCTGGATGGTGAGGGGTCCACAGGGGAATGGGTTCATTTTGTCACCCTGTTTCCACCGTGCCTTGAATCATGTCTCTACAGCCAGCTTTAAATTCTCTTTCTGGATCCTCTCTTTCCCTGTGGAGCACAGGTGTGTGTGTGTGTGTGTGTGTGTGTGTGTGTGTGTGTGTGTGTGTGATTCTCTAAGATTGTGTGACCTGAAACCTAACCACCATTGATTTGGTTTCACTTGGAGCAATGTGGGCCCCAAAATCCCGTTTTCTAGGACTCTTTCCTTCTTAATGAATTGAGCTGCACTTTTTTACTTACACCTTCCTTTTCGGCCCTGTGCTCTGTGAAAGTAGAATGTCCTTATGTGCCCTTCAAAGAATTATTTTCTCAACAATTTTTTCTTGTAATTGGTTGGCCCATTAAGTAAGCTTAAGACTTTTTTTCTCTGTGTGTTCTTTGTTGTTGTTCTGTTTTGTACTTTGTTTTCCATCCTAATCTTTTTGGAACAGCTCCACTCAGTTTCATACTTCATCTTTTTCTACTTGGAAGGAAAGAATATGAGAAAAAATATTCTGTGTGGCATTGCATTCCAGAGAATAGCCAGGAGCAACTAATTAGATAATCAATTATGTTAGATTTTGATCCTTGATAAACAACAGACATTAGCTGACAGTCCAGTCATGACAGGAAGGTAGAGCACTGCCCTTACTCATCCTTCTCTGCTAGAAGCATACTCCATTACTGTCAACCACTATGTGTAAAAGTCTATGCAGTTAGAAAGCATACAAAGCAGGTTGCACATAATATATCACAACACTATCCTGTGAAAATGGACCTTTGAGCTTTTCTCTTAATATGGGTCTTTGTTTCACACCCCCCCCCATGATCTTCAGTACTCCAGGTTCAGTAAATAGCACATTTCCCCAAAGAGAATACCAGGACTCATCCTTCACTTCTCTGCCCCTTACCACCCAACCCCCAAAGCCTATGCATATAAATTTTGTTTGACTATGAGCAGTTTTCTGTATCTGCATTATCATCACCTAAGTCCAAGTGGGCATCATCACCCAATGGCCTGACGATAGTAATAATTACATGCATAGGTGCCCCTTCATTTTCCACTCTGGGAACAGTAATGAATCTAAATGTGTGTGTGTGTGTGTGTGTGTGCCTGTATGCACACATACATATGTGTATATGCATGTAGAAGCCAAAAGTCCACATTGGATCTATTCCTCTATCATTTCCCTTTTAATTTTTTTTTGGGGGGGGGTCATGGTATCTCAATGAACTTACAGATTACTGATTTAGGCTAAAAAGCTCCAGGGACATTTTACCTCTTCCTGCACTAAATTGGAATTATAGGAATGCACTACCCAGCATGGCTTTTTTTACATGTGAGCTGGGGTTCAAACCTAGTTCTTCATACTTGTGCACCAAGTACTTTATTGGCTGAGGCATCTCCACTCCGTAATCATTTTTTCTACAAAACATTTTATGTGCATATATTCATTGTACAAAATCATACTGACATATTCATTCAAGAATACTGTGTAGTTTGATCATGTTCCTTCTCCATGTTCATCTCCTGTCCTCCTCCCCTCATCCTAACTCTAGTCATCTTTCTCTTGCTCTTCCCAAATAATTCTTCTTTCATGGTGAATTCTTTCTCCATGTTAACTGACTGTTTGAAGGCAAAAAACAAGGAACACCTGTTCAGGAGGAGAGAAAGATAACATCAAAATGAGTCAGGAAACTTAAATCCAATAAAAAGAAGGAAAACATTAAGGATGAGGAAGAGGAGGAAGAGGATGTTGCTAAGAAGTCAGACTGGACTCAAAAGTCTGCACTGATCTAGAAGGACAGAGGATTGCAGAGAGTATATGACAAAGAAAGGGGCTGGAATAATGGGAATATCCAACAGACACTACCAGATAGAAAAGTTTAATGAATAAGTAGTGACAGATCTTCAAGAAAATAGTAAGATGAGACCATTGTTAATTCTGGGAATAACAACATACAAAAACAGACAAATGCAACTGGTCAATGCTATTGGGTCTCAGATAGAAATAATATTAGATAACCCTCTGACAAATTGAATATGATTTGACCAATAATTGTGTCTTTCTTCAGTAGGAGGGAGGAGGAGCAAGTATGAGTCCTTACCACCGTACTTAAAACCAATATATGATACTGCAAACTGGTAAAATAAGATAAGAATCATCCACTAAATATAGAATTTAAGAAATGAGTGTAAGTATGTATAGAATTCATTTTGAATGTTTGCCTCTTGAAAATTATGATTAAGAACCACACAAAAATAGAAATTCAGGTTTCCATTACATATTACTAGTATAAGCTGACATTTTAAAATTATGGTCATGAAGCTGGGAAGCTGTTTCAGGGAGTAAAGAGCTTGCCCTGCAGGTGTGACAACTGGATTTCAGATTCCACAGAACCCACATAGAAACCAGGGAGGTGTGGCAACCATCTATAATTCTAACACTCAGTACAGGATGCTCATAGACAGCTGGATAGACAGACCAGCCAAAATTAGCAGGCTTTGCATTGAGTGAGAGACCCTGCCTTGATAAAGAAAGTGTAGCAGTTGAAGGAGATACATGACATCAACTTCTGTCCTCTACAAACAAATGCACATGCATCTTTACACCATATTTGAACACATGCATGCATACCACATATAAAAACACAGGCAAACATATAAATGTAGTAAAATAAAACTACAGTCATATATTACTTTTAAGAAATTTAGCTAAATATTTTAAATTATAGAAATAGCAAAATATACTTATGAAATATCTACTAAAGGGAACAATATTAAAATTACCCAAAATAGAATTTTTGGCAAAGTTATTATCAGAATAATGAAATTTTTGTTCAGTGATAAAAGGAACGCCAAAAGAAACAATATTAAAATTATCCAAAATAGAATTTTTGGCAAAAGTATTGTCAGAATAATAAAATTTTTGTTCCGCAATAAAAGGAATTTATTATGAGTATCCTTACAAAGACATAAATTCAGAATATGGGCAACACAAATTGACAGAGTCATATAAGGAAATTTTACAAATCCACACACAATTTTAATGTGGAAAAAGGCTAGAGAAGTACATACACTTAATGTGTGACTCAGTTTCTTCTTTCTTGAGTACTTACTCAGAAGGAATGGATGGACCTGATGACGCACAGCATAATCATCCACATATGCCCCTAACTAAACAAAGTGAATGCCTTCCCATTAACAGGTAGTGGTAAAATAAATAAATAGATAGATAGATAGATAGATAGATAGATAGATAGATAGATGTCTTTATTTTAATACGATAGAATAAACGAAATCAGTCTATGGTGACAGAAAGTAGAATATCAGTTGCTGGAAATGTGATGGGGTTGACAGGGGCCACTGAGGGTATAAGGTGCCACCCCTAGGAAATTTGGAAGGCCCCAATTTTCTCTGGCTTGACTGATGGCTTTTCATTTGTCAAGACACATTAAGATATACTGTGACACTTAATTGTATGGGAAACTTGACAGATCATGAGATTCCAAGACAACTGGCATTGTATTTCAGATTTTTCATTGTTATTACAAATAGCTTTTTTAAATGTATATGAATGTACTGTCTGCATGTAGGTTTGTGCACCCGTGTCATGCAATGCTGTGGAGGTCAGAAGAAGGTGTCGGATTCCCATGGAACTGGAGTTAAAGATGGTTCTCAGCCACCATGTAGGTGCTAGGAATCGAACCCAGGTCCTCTGCAAGAGCAGTCGGTGCTCTTAACCACTAGGCCATCTCTCCAGCCCCTACAAATACCTTTAAGAAACACTTTAAGAGAGGAAGGACTGATTTTGGCTCATGGTATCACATCCTCAACTGACCTTGAGAAAAAAAAACACCTTGGTTAATCTGGGCTAACTATGTGGCCTTAAGCATCCAAAAGGAAAGTACAATCAGATATAAATAATCAGTAAGACTAGAGAAACTGTACTGTAGACATAGAACTTGAGATCTTAGTAAAGAGACAAACAAACTAAAAAGGAAAAAGAGAGAGCACTGTTGTTTGGCCTGTCTTCAATTCTTACTGGCAAGTACATCTACCCTGTGGCTTCCACTGCTTTTGGCACTCCTCAAAGACATGAGACACAGCTTTGTAACCTTCTAATATGGACTGAGGACCCATGTCTCTCCAAGAATCCTCCAAACCTTCAATGCCAGATGGGGACTACTGAGATACCCAGCTTGTGGACTAAACAGCTAAGGAAGGCAGCCGGGTCAAAGATAGACCAACCATGGTGGGACAGGCCTGGGCGTGTAGTCACATGGAGAGCCAGGCAGGGGGCGAGACAGGATGCCATGCGATACTAGGACTTCAAGTTGGGAGCAATGTGAGGGAAAGACCCCCATGTGGACACAAAGGGGCAGGATTGATGGGGGGGGGGGAGGCCAAGGAGGAATTCAAGCACTCCTAAAGAAAACAGGACATCTTTTTTTTATATTATTAATTATTTACTAGGTGGAGGAAGGCGGCGGCAGGCAGGTCGGGGCACCCAGGCGGGCAATGCCGCGGAGGTCAGAAGAGGTATCGGATTCCCTGGAACTGCAGTTCTCCTGGGAATTGGATTACAGACGGTTCTCAGCCCCATGGGTGGCTGGGGACGAACCCGGTCCTCTCAAGAGCAGTCAGGCGCTCTTAACCGCTAGGCCATCTCTCCAGTCACAACTGACTCTTTTAAGAAAAAAAAACCGTGGACTTGGTGGGCGGGACATGGGTCGCAGGGAGACGCATAACGCGCCAGGCCAGGTAACAGCTCCCAGTCTAGGCGGGGTCTGGGGGGGGCAGCTGGGAGAGGGTCTCGCTCCTTCAACCCGTCTAAGGGGTCCCCGCCCAGAGGGACCCGCGCGCGGGTGAGTGGAGGGTCGCGTTCCCTCTGCTCTGGTCCCGGCTGGACGTGGTGGGCTGGAACTGTCGCAGGGAGACGCCATAACGCGCCAGGCCAGGTACACGCTCCACAGCTCTAGGCGGGGTCTGGCGGGGGGCAGCTGGGAGAGGTGTCTCGCTCTCAACCCGTACGGGGTCTCCCCGCCCAGAGACCGGGGCGCGGGCTAGGTCAGGCACACAATACCAACAACCCCCCCCCCAACCCCCCCACCCCCCCTGCGCGCCAAAGTGAATTGTAGACTCCAAGTGGTACTTCCTTTTGAGAACATTCAGAACAGAAAGAGAAGACTAACTTAGGCTCCAACATCCAAATATATACACAAAACTGAAAACTTCGAAACCTAGCCAGTCAATACAACCAATAAAAAAAAAAAAAAAAAAAAAAGAGGCATCGGAAGGAGGCAAGAAAACAACATTAAAAAGTGAAAGTCGTTTGTGATTGCCAAATCAAAAGGGAAATCCATATGCCAGGTACACGACGAAGGGACAACATGGGAAAGGCACAGATACTCCCCACCAGCCCTAAAAACCTGGAGGAGATAGCAACAATGGATCCCCTTGGAGGAGACCCAAGGAACAGAGCTTAGACAATAATTGCAAACATACGCAAGAAATTTAAAATAAAGAAGAAGGCATGGAACTAAAGAGAGAGAATGAAAAACTCAAAAAGGACCTAGAGGGATACAATGACAAACTCGGAAAGAACTAAGGAACAGATGACAAACTCCAGAAAGAACTAGAGGGGAAAAGAAACAAACTCCGGAATTGGAAAAGTAGAAAAGTGAAAAAAAGGAACCAACCAGGAAGGAAGAAGCACATGAGAAGAGATTGAGAAGCTCAAAAAGGAAATGGAGGACTAAAGAAAACAAGGAGGAAACAAAAAGGAATTAGAACACTCAGTCAATCAAGAGAACAGAAAAGCCTCAGAGTAGAATGGAGGAAGCAGAACAAAGAATATCAGACCTGGAAGATAACACAGAGCAATTAAAAAGCTCAAATTAAAGATTATGAAAAATTTAAAAATACACAAAAGTGGAACAACCAGGAAATATGGGACACTATGAAAGAGCCAAACCCTCCGCATCATAGGAATAGAGGAAGGAGAAGAATCTCAAGAAATAGTATTGATCAGATCTTCAGCAAATAATAGATGAAAATTTCCCCAAACAAAAATAGACAAGCCCATCAAATACAAGAAGCACATGGACCCCAAATGGACAAGATCAGAAAAGAAACACCCCACGCCATATCATAGTTAAATGCTAGATGCCCAAAACAAAGACAAAATTCTGAGGCCACAAAAGAAAAACAAGTAACATACAAAGGGAAACCATCAGAATTACAACTGACTTCTCGCCTCAAACCATGAAAGCAAGAAGAAGACACTGGAGCAAAGCATTCCTTTGTTAAGGACTATGGATGCCAACCCAGAATACTTTACCCAGCAAAAATGTCGACTAACTGAAGGAGAGAGAAAATCTTCCATGACATAAACAGATGATGGAATACATGTCTGGAAAACCAATTCTTCATAAAATACTTGAAGCAATTCAAAGGGCAGAAGAGAGGAGCAAACAATCCTCAAACACCTTAGGAAAAAGAAACTAACAAAAACATAACCATAGGAGAAAAATCAAAGGCTAGAAGTCCAAATGGAAATAAAGTGAAGGAAGCAACATCCATCTTTCAATTATAACCTAAATATTAATGGGCTAAACTCCCCAATCAAAAGGCATAGACTGGGAATGAGATTAAAAGGAACAAAACCCATCTATATGCTGTCTACAAGAAACCCATCTCTTCAAGGATAGGCACCAACTTAAGGTGAAGGGATGGATGAGAAGTATTCCCAACATGGTACCAAAAAGAAAGCGGTGTGGGCTATTCTAATTCAGACAAAAAGAGATTCAAAAAAGAAAAGAAATCAAAAGAGACAAAAGAGGGCATTACATCTTTATTAAAGAGAACAATTGACGATGAAGAAATTTCACAATCAAAATTATCACCAAACATCAGGCACAAACTTTATAAAGACAATTCTTCAGGATCCAAGGACAGATTAACCCCAGACACACTAATACTAGGGACTTTCAATACCCCATTAGTCCTCTAGACAGATCAACAGGACAAAGGATAAACAGAGAGACATCTGAACTAAATGACCAATACACACCAAATGGACCCTCACAGACATCTACTCGATATTTCACCCAACACCAGAGAATACACTTTCTACTCAGCATCATGGAACATTCTCCAAAATTAGACCATATACTGGGACACAGGGAAAAACTCAACAAATATAAAAGATTGAAATAAATCTCATGCATTCTATCAGACCACAGTGCAATAAAACTCAATATCAACACCAGAATAACCCTACAACCTACAGGAACACATGGAGACTAAACACACTCTCCTGAATAATGAGTGGGTCAGGGAAGAAATAAAAAAAGAAATAAAAAAACATTCCTGGAACTGAATAACAATGATAAAACAACACAGCAAAATCTATGGGACACTCTAAAAGCAATCCTAAGAGGGAAGTTTATTAGCTCTAAAGTGCCCACATTAAAAAAAACAGAAAGAGCACAGTGAATGATCTAACACTGCAGCTAAAAATACTTGAGAGACCGACAACAAATGAACCCTAAACGGAGCAGACAAGAAGAAATAACAAAAATCAGAGCAGAGATCAATGAAATAGAAACAAAGAAAACCATACAAAAAATCAATTAATCCAAAAGTTGGTTCTTTGAGAGAATAAACAAGATAGACAGACCTCTAGCCCAGTTAACCAAAAGAAAGAGGGAACAACTCCAAATCAATAGAATCTGTGATGAAAGGGGAAATATCACAACAGACAATGAAAAAGATCCAGACAATCATACGGGACTACTTCAAAAACTTAATTCTACTAAGTTTGAAAACCTAGAAGAATGGATGAATTCTGAAATCCTGGGATTCACCAAAGCTCAACCAAGGAAAGAAGCGACAGCCTAAACAGACCAATATGACAGAAGAAATCAAAGATGTAATAAGTAGCCTCCAACCAAAAAATGCCCAGGCCCGGATGGATCATCACGGCAGAATTCTATAAAATATTTCGAAAGACTTACAAACAATTACTCTTAATTGTTAGAAGGATACAAACGGAGGGACTTCTCCCAAATTCCTTCTATGAAGCCACATTACGCTACTACCAAAACAACAAGGGAAAAAATACAACAAAAAGGAGAACTATAGACCCATCTCCCTAATGAACACAGATGCCAAAATTCTAAAAGGATTCTGGCAAATCGCATACAGACTCACATCAAGAAATCATCCACCATGACCAAGTTGGATTCATACCAGACATGCAGGGATGTTCAACATACAATCAATAAAATCATCAAACATATCAATGGACTGAAGGACAAAAACCACACCATCATCTCAATTGATGCGGAAGAAAGCCTTTGACAAAATCCACACCCTTTCATTTTAAAGTCCTGAGGGGATTGTCTGGAGGGATCATTCCTCAATGAATCAAAGCCATAAACAGAAAACCCCAGCCAATATATCTTAAATGGGGAAATAACAGAAGCATTCCCCTTAAAGGTAGGAACTCGGCAAGGCTGCCCCCTGTCCCCCACTCCTCTTCAATATAGTGCTAAAACCCTAGCTAGGGCAATAAGGCAAGAAAAGGAAATTAAAGGAGTTCTAATTGGAAAAGAGGAAGTCAAGCTATCCCTTTTTTGCTGTGATATGATTGTCTACCTAAGGGTGCTAAGAACTCCCCAGAAAACTCTAGAAATGAATCAAGAGCTTTGGTAAAGTGCAGGATACAAAATAACCTAGAAAAATCAGAGCCTTTCTGTACACCAACAACAAGCAATTGAAGAAGGACTACAAGGAGACCTCCACTCACAATAGCCTCAAAAACAATAAAATACCTAGGAACAAACCTAAACCAAAGAACACCAAATCTCTACAACAAAAATTTTAAACCCCTGAAAAAGGAAATTGAGGAAGACATCAGAAGATGGACAAACCCCCATGCTCATGGATTGGGAAAATAAATATAGTAAAAATGTCCATCCTACCCAACTACGTGCTGATTTAATGCGATCCCAACTCAATCCCAGAGAGTTTCTTCAACAGCCTGGAAAAAAAAATCCTCAATTCATTTGGAAAAACAAAAGACCCCGAATAGCCAAAGCAACACTGAGTGAAAAGAGCAATACAGGGGGGATCCCTATACCAAACTCAAACTAACTACAGGACTATACTATAAAGACAGCCTGGTACTGGCACAAAAACAGCAGTTGACCAATGGAATAAAACTGAAGATCCAAACCTGAGCTCATACAATTTCAGCCACCACCTCATATTTGACAAGGGGGCCAAGAAGACACAATGGAAGAAAGACAGCTCTTCAGCAAGTGGTGCTGGCAAAACTGGATCACCACTTGTAGAAGAATGAAATTAAACCCCTACCTCTCACCTTGTACAAAGGTCAACTCCAGATGGACCAAAGACCTCAACGTGAAACCCCAAACTCTGGGGGTGATAGAAGAGAGACTTGGCAGCAGACTACAAGACATAGGTGTAGGAAAAGACTCCTAAATCAGACAGCACTGCACAGAAATAAGTCGACAATTGACAAATGGGACCTCATTAAACTCAAAAGCTTCTGTTACATCAAAGGAAACAATAAAGAAGTGAGAGAGCACACAGAGTGGGAGGAAACCTTCACAGCAGAACATCTGACAAAGCATTAATTTCCAGAGTATACAAGCTACTCAAAAAACAAAGAAGAAAGAAAACAATGAATCTTCAAAAGATGGAGCAAAGATCTGAAATAGCAGTCACAGAGGAGGAGTTTAGAGATGGCCGAGAAACATCTTAGAAGTGTTCAACATCTCTGATAATTAAGGAAATGCAAATTAAAACCACTCTGAGATATCACCTTACTCCAATAGACTGGCTAGGATCAGGACACGAATGATACAAAGTGCGGAGAGTTGTGGGAAAGGGAACACTAATCCATTGCTGGTGGAATAAACTTGTACAACCACTGTGGAAAGCAGTGTGGAGAACCCTTAGAAGACTCAAAATGAGCTTCCATTTGACCCATTCATCCACTCCTGGTATATACCCACAAGACACAAACTTACTGCAAAGTACTCACAGCTATGTTTATTGCAGCTCTGTTCACAATAGCAAAAAGCTGGAACCACCCAGGTGCCCTTCAACTGATCAGTGGATAGAGAAAATTTTGTACAATGTATACAATGGAATACTATGTCAGCAGTAAGAGGGACAACATCATGAAATTTGCATTAAGGATGACTGGAAGACATTATGTTAAGTGAAGTAACACAGTCCCAGAAAAACAAACGACAAATGTTGTCCCTCATATGTGGATGCTAGACCAACAACCCAGATATAAATATTTCTCATGGAGAGGGTGCATAGTAAAAGAACAACAGAAAGACTCATCAGAAAATGGACTGAATGGTGAATTGGAAAGGGGGATGGTGGGAGAGGGACAGCGATGTATATTCGTTAAGGCATATTTAATTGATGTAGTTCAGCAAGTACCAGTTCGCCTAGACACTGTCTACAGGAACTAGGTGTTTAGGACTTAGAAAAGAAATGTTATAAACAACATTGGTTTACAGAATCTGATAAAAATGGTAATGCATCTGATTATTAAATGGAGAATATAATTCCTGTTGCCACATTTGCTTTACATAAAATCTGTAGAGCAAGAACTTTGGGATTGACCATACAAATATTCTCTATAATTTCCCTGTTGTACAGAATCACCTTGTAGCATTCTTTAAGATGATTTAACAAAAATTAAGTTTGCTTCCCAAGTTAATCATATATAGTCACCCAAAACAACATGGGTGATTGATTTTGAGAAATCTGGTCCTTGACTCCACCCTATAGAATGTATAATACAACTGTCTTCTGGAGACTCATATGCTAAAAAAAAGGGGGGGGATACAGAAAGACATGAAACCTTTTCATCAACCCTTGCAATTCAATCTTAAAACTAACTATGGGAAAAGATTTGTTTGTTAAAACAGGACAAAACGTCACCATTTAATGGCTGAGAAAGAAAAGATACAGGTTTGCATTGAGTAGGATGTACCAAAAAGTGGCAATGGAAAGGCTGACCCGTCTGAAACATCAAAGGAAGAAAAGCCTCAGATTGCCAAAAACATCGAACCCTCTGTGGATCCTACATGTAACAACTAGTTATAATAATGAGTCCTAAGAACTTACCTTCTAGGTGCACCAAAGGTTCTGATAGTGAGAGTTTTCTTCCTTCCCCCCATAGAACAAGGAGAAATATGACAATAGATGAGGTCGTCCCCAACTGTAATTGGAGACAACTATTGAGAGGTAATTCTCTTTAAAACGGTGTAAACTACCTTTCTTTAATTGACTACTAGCATGGGAACTGTGGAAGGGATTACTCTCTGTTCAGAACCAAATATAATACTAAGGTCCTAGGGCTATGCACTCAGGCAAATATATTAATACAGGAGCTCTGACATCAGCAATGGATTGTTCTACCAGGTGGATGTTGGCCAGGGGATCCAAGGCCCCACAAAAGGTAAGGGCTCCTTGCCTCTAAGTTGGGATACCTACAGGAGGAGAGGCAATAAGACCCTGCTGCCGAAGACTGACGTTAACAGGGGAGGGATGTATTGAGACACACATCAAGTGTACAGATGCCCTCTGAAATGCCAGAGAGTGTACCAAAGGCCACTAAAAATCAATAAGCAAATATGGGTCCCTGAGTCAAGCAAGACTCCACCGTCAGCACAGTACACCTCACCTGCCTGGAAATATGTGCACAGAGGCAGCCATGTCCTGTATATCCCAAATCTAATTGGCTATTGGCTCTCCCCTTGGAGAAATAACCCATGGCTTGATGCCACAAGCTTACATCCCTACAGGTTAGGAGATGTTATAAAGCCACAGTAAGACCCTGTCATATTTAACAGGGGGAAAATTGTAATTCATGGATTAACATATCCAACATGTGTCTATGCTAAAGTAACCTACCATAACTATTAGTGCTGCTTAAATACCTATATATTCTATTTGCTTGTTTTATTAGTAGGATCGAAAGTTATTCCTGGACAAACTGTCACCCATGAAAGGAAACAGCCAGAATTGACCAGAGTCCAAGTCAAAAGCTCCAGAGAGAGTGGACTGTTTTACCTCTCATCACACCTGTGCCACCTGTGCCCCTTTTCTAAGCCTAGGAACAACCTGCGGAAGAGGGGGCGTGGTAGAATGTGGGGGCTGCGATTGGGGTGAATGGTGAAACTACAGCAATGTAGTCTGGACACTCATTTGATCAACTTGATTGAACAAACAACCTGTCACCCCCCACTGGATGGTGGGGCTGTAGGGTGTTTGGGCACAACAGCCTGCAGATAGGTTTTGCAGAAGGATTGCTGTACTCATGATTATCACTTATGCTAAAAATAAAAAAAAAAAAAACTGAGAGAAAGATGCAGGACAGTTATGGCAGAATGCGTGATCTGGGATGGGGTGGGTGGGGGGGGGGGGAAAGGACATAAGCCTGAACTGAATTGGAAAAAATGTATGAAATGCACAAAGCATCAATAAAAACTAATTTAATTAGAAAAAAAATCCTACAACTCAAGTGATATGTGTGTATGTATGTATATATTTGTGTATATATATAACTATGTATATATATATATATATATATATAACTAGATAGATAGATAGATAGATAGATAGATACTGTAGCAAAGAAGTTGGAGAGAACAACAACAAAAGAACTGAAAAAAAACTCTGGAAAGACTCAGAAAAAGATACAGGACATGTATGGCAGAGTGCAGGGACTCAGGTGGGGTGGGGGGCATGGAAAGGGAAGCGATTCTAAAATTGATTGAGAAATGCTGTATGACCTATGGAAAAAGTTTAATAATAAAAAATTTATTTATACTAAAAATGTTTTTTAATCAAAAAGGGGAGCCTTCATTCTAGAACTCAGGAAGCCATATAATATTTATTGTTAATGCAATTGTGACTTTATAGAACTGGAACACCCTGAGAAATCCAGCAAAAAAGGTTTAAGTGCCAAAAGAAAGGGCACAACCATATTCCTCTTAAGGGAGATGGTAACAGGAGAGTGGCACTGCCTAAAACCCACCTGAGAGGTCATACCAAAGTTCAAGAAGCCAGTCAAGGGTACTAAGCAGGGTATCAGGCACCAAAACCAAAAGTAAACTTCAGTTAGCTAATGTTCACTAATGAAGGCATTGCTGACAACTCCACTGAACAGATTGTATTTTCCTATAATAATTAATATGATAAACCTTTGATATCCAGTTGGAATTGGACTCAGAACCTGATATGTTCTGGAGGAATGAAATGTACATCTATTTTATGGTATTATAACAGGAACTATAAAACCACGCAGGAACAAGATTAGAGATTTAACTGTTCTTAACCTGAGTTCTTCATTTGAAGAATCAACAATGTTGGTCTTGGTCATGAAATCCCACCCCAAGCTGAGGAGCTATTGGCAATTTATGGCTGCTGTGAGAGACAGCTTTCTTCAAACATGCAGCCACTAAGGGGATACCCATGCACAAGTAGATGGTCCTACACTCATACACATACAAGCAGACTTGGTGGGTTTAAAATTAAAAAGGAACACCTGAAATTGAGAGGGGAAGGTGGGGAAAATGGGGAGAAGCAGGAGGTGAGGGAACGAGTAGGCTTGATCAGAACCCGTTATGTGCATGTATGAAGTTCTCAAATAATAAAAAAGGAATTCAAAAAATTGGCCTTAGTGCTTTTCCAGGTCTCTTTAAATTTATATTTTAAGGGTTTAGCTCTTTATTTTAATTTTGTGTGTATATGCGTTTTTCCTGCATGTATGTGCTGCAGATAATTTTCCTCCCTGGGAATGTGTGTGCCCACACACGTACCCATGCACGTAGCATCTCACCCTGCCTCTGCCACTTTCAGTCCCCCAGTTACTAGGCAAAGCAAGGATCAGACTCTCCAATATTAATTAGACTAGAGAATTTATTAGGCTTGCCTACAAAGTGATGGTGGGAAACATACATTCAGGACCCACTTGTGCACAGAGGATCTCCTTTCCCAACATGGCTACCTGGAGTCCTGGTATGATTTCTGTGCCCTCCACCCATGATGGTAAAATGACAAGGAAGACCCCCTCATCCCTGCGTGGTGGGTTTTAATATGCCTCACCGGCTTTCCAGAATCCCAGAGTTTGGTGCATATTCCCACAAACATGGAAGGAATGAATGCCGGCATTACAGGAACCTCGCTGCCGGTTAGGCTTTTGCCTTGGCCCCTCGCTCTAGGTAAACCAGATGCCATCTTTGTAGTTCTGCAGCTTATCCAGTGATAAATCCATTTCAAAGAAGATACACTCTGTCCCACAGTATGTAAGTGTGCCACACCCATGCAATGCCCACAGAGGTCAGAAGAAGCTGTCAGATCCACTGGAGCTGTGATGATGCTCATTTATATGGGAAGATCCAGTTTGACTTGCTAGATCTCAGCTAGCACCCCTCAGGGCACCATGTGGGAGTCATGGGGCTCCTCTGGCCCTGCCCCAAGAAGGAGCAACAGGGCCAGGCACATGATGCTAGGTGGAGCAACAGTATACAGTTGCATGGAACCGAGGGTCTGTGATTGGCTCTGTGAGCTGATGTCATTTTGCTTATAGAAGTGAGTTGAAGCAGACAATAAAGCAAATTCTCTATTACCATCATTACACAGAATTCCCAGCCATTATTTCTGTGTGCATACAGGCTGAAGCAGGCCTGGGTTTCAAGTGTCATGGCCAGTGGGTTGGATGGTGGTCCATCAGACCACCAACCTGGTAATTTGGTGTGGGGCTGGGTGGAGACCTATCAGGTCATCAGCGGTGAAGTGAATTGTGAGTGGGTGTAGGCTGATGATAGGCTGTCAGCCATCGGCCTGAAATTCCTGTCCAGAGGCCAGCAGTTTTGGGACAGGTGGGAAAGCACAGCCAGATGGGAAATGCTCTGTTTTCCAGGCTAAGGACCCGAATTGGAAGCAACTCTCAGGTCAGGTTATGAAAGTAACCAACTGACCTCTGCACTGAGGGGTCAGTTCCCTACAGTGGCTGCAGGAGGTCACTGTGCTCCCCTTCCCTTAGCAGGACTGCACTGTACCTGTTTGTAGCAAGAGAAGCTCCCACACAATTAACTACTTATTATAATCATTTATTTAATTAGTTAAACAGGAACAACCATGAAAAAAGCATGGCAAAATTCACAGAGAGGCAGACCTCATAGAGGGCCACAAAAGATTTAAACAAACAAAAGAAGAACCACAGCCTGCTTCTGGGAGGAAAGTCTCAGCACCTGTATGTCACTGTCCTGTCAGCTGTTGCCATCTCCCCATCTTCCCTTCACACCCAATCTTCTTCAGTTAGCAGCAGCTCCGAGACATTCCCTTACTCCTGCTTACTCTTTAACTGTAATTTATTTATGCTCCCTAAGCCTCTGGAACCTTTCTCTTCATTGTCAGTAACAGCACAATGTTCCTAAGCCAATGACAATGGTACAGCCATTATCTTTCCTGGTATCACAGAAGGATTAGATAATGTCCCATCATTCCCTGTCTTTCTGCCTGCCCTGACCTGGATACTTGCCTGTCTCACATGGCTGCTCTCGGTTGCATCTTAGATATCAGTGTTCCTTAGACCCTCTGCCATGTTTACTTTACAAAAGTACATCGAGATTGTGTTCACCCTTATAATTTAACACACAAATTTGTATCTTTAACTCATCTCATTCAAATCTAGGCTCAAAACCAGAATGGCTGGTTTTCTTCTAGAAATAAAACTTTGGGTGCACCACATACATCTCCAGTTCTATATACACGAAAAATTAGTATTGTCCCATCTTATGTCACCTTTGCCACATACTGCCTTCAAAAATTAAGCCAACATGGACTCCGCTGTTCTGTGGTGAGAGCTCCCCCCCTTGTTTTACAGGCTCAATCATCAATTTCTCTCAACTTAACATCCTCAGTATTTTCCAAATATACCACAGTTGACAAATCCATCCTCGTCTCTCATTTTACCGCCTCTGTCCTAGCTCTAGCCAACATCACACTTTTTTCTTTTCCTTTCTTATCTACTAAAACAACGCAAGCCCTACCATAATTTTTTTCAACTGACCCTTCTCAGGGCCAGATCGTTCTTGTCTCTGAATCTCAAAGGTCATTTTCTAATGTAAACTCTTGCAATGTTTCACCAGGATTTTTCAGGGTAAATTTCATGCTCCTTGACAAGGTTTGGGCACCTCTTAATCTGCCACTGTCTAGAGCCAACCTTCCACTCCAGCCACAGAGAAGTGTTCTCAAGCTCTCATGACTCATGGATTTTCTGGATGCAACTTTCCTTCTATCTCCAATTTCTCCTTCCTCTGTCTATTTGCCCATATATCAGACCTTCAGGACTAAACTTACTTGTCATCCATCTAGGAAGCCTCATTAATCTGAGTTGGGGGTAGACTCTGGCCACATCATGTGTAGCATGGGTGCCTTTTCTGCCATCATTCATGCTGATTGACACTTCTCAGTTGTTCTCCTGGTTTCTGTAGTAGAAACCATGGATGTGAGAACATGAAGTGTGTTCACCTGTTAAACTGCTATACAGTTACACAGTTTCTGAATGCTTTGGGAATTCAATTCGACATTAGATGAAGCCGTTTAATAGTTGTAGGCTACAAAAATGAAGGTAATAATATTGATATAAAGGGACTGGAGAGATGGCTCAGCAGTTAAGGGCGCCAGCTAGTCTTGCAGAGGAACCAGGTGTTCGATTCCCAGCACCCACATGGCAGCTAAGAACCATCTTTAACTCCAGTTCCAGGGGAATCTGATGCCCTCTTCTCACCTCCACAGCATTGCACAACAGGGGTGCACCAACCTACATGAAGATAGTACACTCATACACATAAAAAATAATAAATTAAAAAATAATATCTATACAAAAACTGACAAATCAATGACACATGGCAAAAACTCAAAATCAATCCTTAGGAGATAGAAGGGGTTTTTTTGTTTTGTTTTGTTTTGTTTTTACAGGTCCAACTTTTCTATGTATTCTGGCCAGACAACTTTCAGTATGTTATTTATAGGCAATGCGAAAATCTGCATCTTCAGACAGCACAGCAGCAGGGAACTTTTTCTCTGCTCTGCCCACTGCAACAAGTATGTTTGATATTCACTGAGATGGATCTTGAGGGAAAGGTCAGCCAACACCTTGAGCCACCTGTGCAGCACACATCTAGGAAGGTCCTTCATGATTTACTTCTTGCTCACAACCTCTGCTGAGCAGCCAGCGTCCTCCATTCCAGCCTATGTGTTCCAGAAAGTGCACTGCATATTCTGCAAATCAAGTACTTGAATTTTTCAGCTCTTTGTGTGAAACTTGTTGACCCTGCCTGCAGGGACATGTAACGACAGGTACCCGAGGGAGACCCCAAAACCTGTAAGATAAGTGAGAGAGAGAAACGAGACCAGGCAAGCTCTTTGTCGAGGTCTGCTTTATTGAACAAAGACAGCAGTATATATTTAGCAAAAGGCGGGAAGAAGGGAGGAGGTAGGGGGTAACTCTTGTAAAAAGTTAAAAAGTTTATCAAGCAGGCTGCTGCACTGGCAGAAATTGTTTGCTTGAGAAAAGCTTCCTCCACAGGCTGCTGCACCAGCAGAAACTGTTTGCTTGTGATAAGCTTCCTCCGGAACATCAGGTGTGCAGGTAGGAAGCTTCTCTGCACTCCTGCACTTTTAGGGAACAGCTCTGAAGCTATTTCAGAGTTAACCCTTTATGAGCAGGCTTACAGCTCCTCACATATCCCCCTTCTTTACATTAAGAAGGCTCGGGGAGATATCCAGGTAGAGTGGCATCATCAGCCGATTATGTGGCCGTCCCTGTCTTAGGTTCGACCTCTACAAGGCCCTCTTCCTTACCCATCTCTGGACACCCTGTCGTCCTCAGGGCTCCTGTCTTAGGTTGGTAAGAGGGGAGAGGAAGTTGCCCGCCTTTGGGGTGGCCACCTGGACTGAGGACGATAATTTACAAGGAGCAAAAGTCAAGCCGGTGGGCAGGTGCAGGAACAGTGGTAGGTGCCCGATTGGCAGGTGCAGGGTTGTCATCAGCTTCTTCTTTGATGGCCAAGCGATGGTAATGGACTTGGGCTGTAAGTGAGGAATCTATTTGGGACTTAACAAACTTGGTTAATCGATTAAGCACCCATGGCCCAAAAGAAATTAACAGGATCAATCCAAGAACAGGTCCCAAGAGACTGGGTAATAGGGTGGACCACCAAGAAGAAGTGGAAAACCAATTTTTATACCAGGATTTTTGTTGTTTGTGTTTTCTTCTTTTTGTAAG
>VZQC01010019.1:70803-137668 GCA_009823505.1 Rhizomys pruinosus
GCTCTGTAGACCAGTCTGGCTTTACAAAGATCAGTCTGCCTCTGCTTCCCAAGGGCTAGGATTAAAGGTGTGCGCCACCACACCTGGCTTTATCCAGTCTTAACAGATAACAAATAAAACCTTTAGAAAACTAGTTTAGAAGTTTTTGTAGGAACTTAGGAACCCAGGTTCAAATTAGGCCTTTGAAAAAGTTTAAGAGGCATGCTGAAAGTAAGCTTAATTTATGTGCACAATATAGAATGAAAGAACTTTGAAGTGGCCACTTTTAACAGAAACCAACACAGAAGAACACGCATGACACAAATCTCAGACACATGAGAGAACAGTTAACACACAGACAGCTTGCATAGACATATGACTTAATAAAATGAGAGATTTACTTTTTCTTTTTTTTAAATCTTATATAATGACTTGATGTCAAGGTATAGAAAGTTTTTAGTTTTATGATCTATTGCACACCTTGGCTGTGCAGGGCTGTGGAGCTATTAATTTTGTATTGTTATATTTACACACAATCATTTAGAGTTTAAGACATTTTTTAGTTAACTCCATTAAAACACTTTTGTACTCAAAGTCACCAAATGTTGGATTGATTCACTAAATGCCTGTTGCACCTTAACTAACAGTTATGTTAAGCTGGGCCTGCTGCCTGGCATCTTAATATGATGGATTTTGTATTTCCCTCTTTTTTCCTGGCTATCGACTTACCCAGTCTTTCCCTCTGGTTCTGTCTCTCCCTTATCAGAGTTTGGAGGCATAGCCTCGTTAAAATCTTTCTCGGTGGTTTTAGAATGGGATTAGGTAACTGAAATAAGGGAACAGTGGCTTGTGGGGCGAGCTCAGCCTGTCCCACTGGGAGATGCTGTGAGATGGTGAGCGCCGGGCACCTGGGCCGCCCAGTGAGCTCCTTGGCATATCCCGTGCCCCTGGGGGACTCGAGCTGTACTCTGGCAGAGGGGCGGCCACAGATACGCTGCAGGGAGCCAGCTTGGGAGGGCATGGAGCGCTTAGAGGAGAAAGCCAGTCACCTTCTAGAGAAGTTAAGACTCTCGGACTCTGGCAGCGCCAAGTTTGGCCACAGAAAAGGGGGAGCTGCTTTATAGGGCAGAGGAAATGGATCTCTTTGGGGGACTGACAGGCGGTGCCTGGGGTGTCTGGCTTAGGGCGATTGGGGACAGAGCCCGCAGCGAGTGTGCGCGGGGGGAGGGGGTTCTGAATTATCTCATTAATAACAGTCCAATAAGTAAAAGTCTGGACAGGAATACTGTCTTGTCCCTTAGTCTGCATGATGCAGTCAAGATCTTGCTTTACCTTTTTCCATGTTTTGGAGTGAATTGAGGGCCCATCAAGGACCACCCAGGGACATGTATCCCCTATGAATATAAAAATCCAGTTAAATCTTTTTTCTTTAACCCGAATTCCTCTCTCCCTGAAAGCTGTCTTGAAGTACTGAATAAACTTTTCTTTCTTAGACAGTGAATTGCCCATCTTTAATAGTTAGTCAAGGAACTACTCACCTCTTTTTCCCCGAGGATCTGCACTCCGTGAGTGGCGAAGTGTCCTCTCTTTATGATATCGTCCGGCCGGACCTCCTTGTTCCTTGTCTGGTAGAGGGGTCTCTTACCTCGAGCCCCTATGTCGGGTGCCAATATGACCCTGCCTGGAGGGACATGTAATGACAGGTACCCGAGGGAGACCCCAAAACCTGTAAGATAAGCGAGAGAGAGAAACGAGACCAGGCAAGCTCTTTGTCGAGGTCTGCTTTATTGAAAAAAGACAGCAGTATATATTTAGCAAAAGGCGGGAAGAAGGGAGGAGGTAGGGGGTAACTCTTGTAAAAAGTTAAAAAGTTTATCAAGCGGGATGCTGCACCGGCAGAAACTGTTTGCTTGAGATAAGCTTCCTCCGCAGGCTGCTGCACCAGCAGAAACTGTTTGCTTGTGATAAGCTTCCTCTGGAACATCAGGTGTGCAGGCAGGAAGCTTCTCTGCACTCCTGCACTTTTAGGGAACAGCTCTGAAGCTATTTCAGAGTTAACCCTTTATGAGCAGGCTTACAGCTCCTCACACCTTGTGTGTCAGCAGCTTATCTCCTCCACCCAATACAACCTTCAAGGTCTCCAGGTGGGGTGTCTCCATCAAGGGCCCCACAGGGAGGCAGGGGAGGGGCCAGGCTGCCACAATCTCCCTCAAGACCTTCATTTTTCTTCCAACAAAGCCTTCCATAAACAATTGGGTTGAGTTCCCTGGGGAGGTGCTGAAGAACAGAAATGCTCAAGGTCTCATCCTTCAGCAGCCTCTGCCTTTCCAGCTCCAGGAATGTGGGCGGGGTCTGGAAGCTCATCTTGGTTAAACTCTTCACTCAAAAAGATTCTGAACCAGTTTAAGTGTCTTGGTAGAGTTGAGATAGTTCCAAGTTCTGGCTGTGGAAGTCAGCTCCCTGAATCCCAGGAGAGCCAGCCCCAGCACTCAGGATATAGAAGATTTAATAGAAGTTAATAAAAGCATCACTCTAAATAAGCGGGGGAAAGTGATAATTTCTTAGTTATTATTGGTTAGCTTTTAGAATGTGGCCATGGATAAAATATTTTTAAGTTAAAATGTATGGGAAAATGCCACAAAATTTATTAATTTATTTGATTCTAGAATCACTTAAATGGCCATTAGAAGCAAGTATTATGATCCAAATCAAACATAAATTAAAGACAGAAAAATGTTCACTAAACATTACAAGAAAAGGATGAAAATATTTTTATAGAGTTTCCTCAAAGTTTTAGAAAATGTTATAATACTGGTAAAAATGGATCAAGGGCATAAAAACATGAGAGAAAAAATATGAATTAACTTTAAGCTGGAGAGATGGGTGAGCAGTTAAGAGCACTGACTGCTCTTGCAGAAGACCTGGGTTTGAATCCCAGCACCTGGGTCTGAATCCCAGGTATGGTGGCTAACAACCATCCATAACTCCAATTCCAGGAGATTAAACACCATCTTCTGACCTCCATAGGGAATGCAGGACATGGGTACACTTGCATACATGCAGGCAATACACTCATACATATAAAATAATGATGATGAAATAATAAGGAGAATTTATAGCCCTAAGTGCCTACATTAAAAAAACCAGAAAGCACAAATAAATGACTTAACACTACAGCTAAAAATACTTGAGAGACAAGAGTAAATGAATCCTAAACCCAAAATGCAAGATGAAATAACAGAAATCAGAGTGGAAATCAAGGAAATAAAAACAAAGTAAACAATGCAAAGAGTCAACGGATCCAAGAGCTGGTTCCTTGAAAGGATAAAGAAGATAGATAGACCTCTACCCCAGTTAGCCAAAAGAAAGAAAGAGAAACTCCAAATGAACAAAATTCAATGTGAAAAAAGAAAAATCACAACAAATAACATAAAGATCCAGACAATCATATGAGAATACTTTAAAAACCTATACTCTACTAAATTTGAAAACCTAAGAGAAATGGATGAATATCTGAAATCATGAAAATCACTAAACCTTAACCAAAAAGAGATTGACAGCTTAAATAGACCCTTAACATATGAGGAATTTGAAATAGAAAATAAAAACTTCCAACTAAAAAAAGCCCAGGACCAGATGGATTTACAGCAGAATTCTATGAAATATTTAAAGAGGACCTACAAACATTATTACTCAAATTATTCAAGAGATTAGAAACAGAGGGCAATCTCCCAAATTTCTTCTATGAAGCCAGCATCACTCCAATACCAAAACTAGACAAAGATACAACCAAAAACAAAAACTATAGACTATCTCATTAATGAACATAGATGCAAAAATTCTCAACAAAATACTTGCAAACTGAGTACAGGCACACACCAAAAAGGTCATCCATCTTGACCAAGTTGGATTCATACCAGAGATGCAGGGATGGTTCAACATACATAAGTCAATACACACCATAAAGCACATAAACAGACTGAAAGACAAAAACCACATGGTTACCACAATTGATGCAGAAAAGGCCTTCAACAAAACTCAACATGCCTTCTGTTTAAAGTCCTAGAAGGATTTGGATTGGAGGGAACATTCCTCAACATAATCAAAGCCATATGTAACAAACCCACAGCCCATTCTAAATGGGGAAAAATTAGAAGCATTCCCCTTTAAGTCATGAACACTACATGGCTGCCCCCATCTCTACTCCTTTTCAATACAGTACTTAAATGTTTGCTAGAGCAATAAGACAAGAAAGGAAAATTAAAGTACTAATTGAAAAAGAGGAAGTCAAACTTTCCATTTTTGCAGATTATATCTATCTATGTATAGATATAGATATAGATATCAGAACAAACCTGACCAAACACACTAAATATCTCTACAAATATCTCTACAATGAAAATATTAAACCCTTGAAGAAGGAGATTAAAGAAGACACTAGAAGATGGAAGGACCTTCCATGCTCATGGACTGGAAGAATTCATATAGCAAAAATGACCATCCTACCCAAGCTAATATACAGATTCAATACAACCCCAACCAAAATTCCCATGAGTTTCTTCACAGACTGAGAAAAAAAATCCTTAAATTTATATGGAAAAACAAAAGACCCCAGATTTCCAAAGCAATCCTGAGCAAAAAGAGCAATGCTGGGGGGATCACTATATCAGACTTCAAACTATATTACAGGGCTATAGTTATAAAAATAGCCTGGTACTGGCACAAAAACAGACCTGTAGATCAATGAAACAAAATTGAAGATCCAAACCTGAGCACATGCAATTTCAGCCACCTCATATTTGACAAAGGAGCCAAGAAGAATCAGTGGAGGAAAGAAAGCATCTTCAGCAAATGGTGCTGGCAAAACTAGATCACTACCACTTGTAGAAGAATAAAACTAAACCCCTACCTTTCACCCTGTACAAAAATTAACTTCAAATGAACTTCAATGTGAAACCTGAAATTCTGAAAATGATAGAAGAAAATGTTGGCAGCAACCTACAAGACATAGGCGTAGGAAAAGACTTTCTAAATCAGACAGCAGCTACGCAGGAAATAAGGTCAGCAATCTACAAGTGGGACCTCATTAAGCTCAAAAGCTTCTGTATAGCAAAAGAAACAATCAAAGAAGTGAAGAGAAAACCCATAGTGATAAGGAATAAGGCGACTATAATGGTGGATGTGAGGTTGTTAGATTGAAGGGCTCAAGGGATAGGAAGATACATCTGACAGAGGATTATCATCTAGAATATATAAAGTACTCAAAAAACAAAAGAGCAAGAAAACAAGTGACTGATACAAAAGATGGAGTAAAGAGCTGAAAAGAGACTTCACAAACGAAGTAAATATGGCTGAGAAACATCTTAAAAAGTGTTCAATACTAATAATTAAGGAAATACAAATTTAAATGACTTAAAGATTTCATCTTTACTCAAGTAAGACTGACCAGGATCAAGAAAACAAATGATATCCAATGCTGGGCACGTTGTAGAGACAGAGGAACACTCATTCACTGCTAGTAGGAATGCAAACTCATGTAACCCCTATGGAAAGCAGTGTGAAAAACCCTTAAAAGGCTCAAAATGAACCTACTACCTGACCCTGTCATACCACTCCTAGGTATACACCCACATGACTCATCCTATTGCGGAGATACATGCACAGCTGTGTTTATTGCAGCTCTCTTCACAATAGTCAAGAGCTGGAAGTAACCCAACTTACAAAAAAGAGTACATTAAAACATATATCAACATGCTATGTAATTTAGGAATGTAAAGTAATATTTCTTTTTACTTGCAAGCACCTCTACTGTTAAAATATGAATCCCTAAACATCTTTTGGAATTACCCTATAGTTTATTTTCAGATGTTATAATTTTGTCATATATGTGGAGTATACACAGGCATACTTTGGAGCAATATAAAATTAAACGGAACAACAACAACAATAAAAAAGACTTGTTCAAAGAACTGACTGAAACAGTAAACTCTCCAAAACAGTAAATTTCTGCATCAAAAAGTTTTAAAAAGACTGAGAAAAAGATGCAAGACATGTATGGCAGAATGTACGAGCTCTGGAGGGTGGGAGACATGGAAGGGACAATGGCCCTAAATTTAGTTAAGAAATGTGCAGAAATTAAATAAATTTTTAAAAGAAATACCATAAACATTCCTCATTCTAGACAAAAATTAGAGACAGTAATTTTCTTTACATAATTTCTATGATGGTATTACTTTTGTAACCCCTCCAAAACAAAAATAATAAAAATTGACTATGACAAACACTGCTAAACCTAACTTGTCCTTATAGACATATCAAGCCTGATAGAACCAGGCATTAATTTTGCAGTGAAAAGGCCTGGATGAACCTTGCAGCCCAAAGCTATGTGTAAAGGCTGCTGGGCACTGATGGTTTGCATGATCTAGGCTAGGGAGTTTGGGAGATTCATGGAAGAGATGGCCTGGTAGACCCTGGACACCACTGAGAATAAAAAAGAGAACTTTCCTTGATGGACAAGAAAAGCAGGATCCAAATCCGAAAGGTTCTTGGATCTCCTCAAGTCATGGTTAAAAATGTAGGCTAGGCACGGTGCATGATTGCTTACTGTAGAAACGCGGTGTTTCAGAAGGTCCCGTAAGGACAGAGATGCCTAGCAATGAAGTAGGAGCACTGAGTAGAAGGGACCCTGGAGAACAATGGGGTCTGAGGGCCTTATGAGGAAAGAGGACCAGAAAGAGCTGCCTGTGTTAAGGAAACTTGAGACAACCCATAGCCTTCACCCAGAGCTCTGCATTCCTTTACAAGAAGCTGGTACAAACAAGTGAATTACAAAGCAAGAAATGGCAAGTTTGTCAGAATTAGTTCACTATGAGTCATAAAAACCTCAAAACAGCTGGGCATGTGGTGTATGCCCTTAATCACAGCAGCAGCAGGTGGATCTCTGTGAGATCAAGGCCAGCCTGGTCTATATAGCAAGTTCCAGACCAGCTGGGGCTAGAGGGAAACCTTGTCTCAAACGACAACCCCCTCCAAAAAATGTAACAATTTATGGGCTCAGTGGTTAAGAGTACTGGCTGCTCTTGCAGAGGACCCAGGTTCCATTCCCAGCACCCACATGGTGGCTAACGACCATCCATAACTCCAGTTCCAAGGGATCCAATGCCTTCTTCTGGCCTCCTCAAGCACTCCATGACACCGACACACTTACACCCATGTAAACAATACACTCATACACATAAAATAAAAATAATAAAATGTTAAAAAATTTAAATAGTTAGGATTTTTCCCTAAATATTAGGAGCCAAGGGCTGCAGGAGGGAGTGCTGCATTGGCTGTCTAGTGCATCTGGCTTCCAGATCCTTCTGCTTTCTTACCCCTTAACACAAGAGCTCCATTCTCAGTGCCACCTCAGGTTCTGAACTAGGCCCACTGCTGTAGCCATCTTGCCTCTGAGCCACTGGAATGAAGGGACAGGATAGGGAGGAGATTCCAGCTGCTGGTACTGGACACTTCCACCTTTTTACCACTTGCTCGAACCCAGTCACAGGCTCACAGCCAGATTCTAGACAAACTGGGAAGCCTACTGTAGCCTTCTGTGTAGCTATGTGCCTAGCTCAACATGCAACTATTATGATGAGAGTTGAAGAAATAGGTACTAGAACATAAATATAATCATTTCAAAGAAGGATTTACATGAGTGAAGTATGAGAGGAAGAATTTCAAGAAGAAGGAACACTGTAAAGCCAAAGAGTGGAGATGCCCATCATGTGTTCAGGAAACAATGAAAAACTTTCTCCAAATGGGAACTGCCAGACAAGTGTGTCATTAGGTTTAGAATGAAATGTGTATTTGTCACCGGGCAGTTGGGTAAGAAGCCAATGATACCATAACTTGTGCTCCTTTCTGGTCGCCTTACTAGATGGCCCCTAGGATGGCAATAATTATGTCCTTGGAACATTTAATATCCAGAAGAATATGACTGTTGTGGTCATCAGTGGTGAGAAAATCCTTGAACCTGCTCACTGGCCAATTAGTCTGCTCTGTACCGGGGGGATCTTCAAAACCTCATCAGTAAGGGATGCTCCCAGAGAAAAGTCAATCATCTCATATTCTTCGATGGACAAGAAAAGCAGGGAGATGTCCTCCAAGAATTTAACCAGGCTTGATGACAAGGATCCATTCCTTGTCTATGGCTTTGCCTCTATGAGCCTGTGGCCTTGGCCCTGACTGGCTTCAAGAGAAGCCTCCATGGCCTTCCCAAGCCCTGCCCACAAGTGTCCCATCTTTTCCCCATCCTGTCCCCCTCAACCCCATCCCTGCTGCTACCCCAGCATCATCTGTCATTTAGTGTCTTCCTGTGGAGGTCTCATCAGTTGATGTTCACATGGTGCACTGGAAGTTTGTTTTCTAAAGCATTTACAGCTCTAAGTTTGTTATCATCTTGAGAGAACCATTAAAATGACTCAAACCTCTACAGAGATACAGACTTCAGACCAATGGGTAGATTTTACTCTGGATTTAATGAGCATAGTTTGCCAGTTGCTGCCTACAGCCAAGAGGTCCAAGCCAACTTGCCTAGCCCAACTTTGTAGTTTTTGTCCTTTTTCTGCAAAACTGCAGCTGCCAATACAAATAAAATAGGCACATGACATTCAAAGGTGTGATAATCGAAGTCATAACATGCCAGATGATGATGTCTCACAGAGGAAGAAAAATAGCATTTTCATGTGTAGTGCGATTGCCTCATTTCCAACACATTCGATTTGAAACAGGAGAAATCATTCTCTTAACCTTGATCCCAGAAAACAAGCATGATCGCATTTATCTGCCCTTCAAATAGACCTAATATTTGGACAAGTGCCTTTATTTTGCTGCACTTGAATGTCTCGGGGAAGGAGTTGGCTACCCAGGATCAAGTGTTCTTTAAAGTGAAGCTCGAGGTAAGTTGCTCCCATCACAGAAGAGACTTGCTGTATTATCGTCTGTCTCTAGAAGCAACCAGAAAGGCTGCTCCAGAGCTGTGTCTGTCAACAGTCAGCCCAGAGCCCCTCAGGCCAACACTACCTGTGGTGGTGGCTTTGGCAGAGAAAGACAAGGCTAACCAGGAGGGTTTCATTCCCTGATACACACAACCAGCCTCACCATTACTCTCCACCTGAACAATACTTTTATGCTCCTTGCTAAAGAAGCATTATCTATAGGCAATAAACTAACCATGTCTCAAGGCCATGATCTAGTATTTTCTTGGACACATGAGTGGCTGCATTTTAATAGTCTCCATGGAAACAGATGACTCAGTTCCACTGGCTGAGCACAAATAAAAATGCTACATGTTTCTGTATTAGAGCAACAAAAGTACGTTCAAAATGTCAATAGTCCTGGGACTTGGGGGAGACAGTGTTATGTACAGCGTTTCTAATCATCTCCTGACAACACAATGAAAAGGAAATTAAAAAAATCATCTTCTTTGGGGGCTGGAGAGATGGCTCAGTACTTAATAACATTGGCTGTTCTTCCATAGGATCCAAGTTTGGTTCCCAGCACCTACATGATGGCTAACAACCTTCTGTAACCCCAGTTCTAGGGGATCCAATGGCTTCTTCTGGCATCCATAGGCATTGTACAACATGAGTGCATTTACATACAGACTGACCAAACACTCACATAAAATAAACACACAAAACAAAAATAATTTTTTTTTAAAACTTTAGGAACATAGATGCTATCAGGAGTTAGAGTGAGCTGACAGGTTATCTAAGAAGCATGACATGATTAGTCATGGTAACCCACTCCCGTAATCACAGTACTCAGAAGGTTGAGGCAGGAGGAACCACGAGCTCAAGACACCATGAGATCCTATGCAGGAAATTTTTAGGAAAGAAATGAAGGAAAGATAAAGATCACCATGCTCTACCTACATGAAGATGAAATTACGGAATCATTATTTGGAGTCAAAGAACCCTGATTTAAGTCAATATTTTCCCTTCAACTCTTTAAATATAAATTTAAGCTTTTAAACTTCTCCAACCCCTGCTTCCTGGGTCACATAAAATGGCGGTGATAATAATAACATTTCCTCTTGTTATATCATGTTCTCCACATGACCGGGGGGAGTGAGTAGAGCACTTTGTAACAGGAAGGTGCTTAACAATTAATCCTACGTTCTTTGGGCTAAATGGCCCCTCTCACTGGTGGAGAGGTATTGATACAGGGGGGAATGGGGCTCCCCTTATGGGTTCTTAGTCTCATGCATAAAAGAACGAACTCAAATGGAAGCTTTAGGAAATTTTTATTCAAATTTAAAGAATAGTCCTCAGGCCAGGAAAGCCATAAATCTCAGCAACATGGTGAGATGGGAAGGAAGCTTCAGAAGAGAAAAACAAGAAAGCCCAAACTCTTGGGGCAGCCCAAAGCAGGGAAAGCATGGTTAGAGCAGAGATATAAACAAAGGGAGATCACGCTTTTCCGAAGAGGTCAGAAAAACAAGCTCCTGTCCTTTTTTTTAAGCTTTTTATTTATTTTTGTATGTGTATGAATGTACTGTCTTGTATGTGTATGACATGTAGGTTTGTGCACCCATGTCGTGCAATGCTGTGGAGGTCAGAAGAGGGTCTCGGATTCCCCTGGAACTGGAGTTCTCCTGGAACTGGAGTTACAGACGGTTCTTGGCTGCCATGTGGGTGCTGGGGATCGAACCTGGGTACTCTGCTAGAGTAGTCGGTGCTCTCAACCACTAGGCTATCTATCCTATCCTTAACCCCATCTGTAAGCCCTGTATTCCTCCAGGCAGGAAAAGTTCACCTTCTCATTAAAGGACTAGGTGTTCTGCTCATCTCTTTAGCATGAGTTAAGATGAACCCACTTTCAAGGGATGGTCGTATGACCTGACAAAGTGGAAAAAGTGGGTCTTTATCCAGGGCAGAGGTTTGAATCTCCTGACCAGCCCTCTCCCAGGGTCTTCTTGCTCCTGTAACAGTATCTGATCACCTACAATGCTTGGGCAGGTCCTCCATCACTCTACCAGAGGCCCCTGAGATCCACAGAGTTACTTAGGGAGGTGAGCAGCTTTTTATCTCTGCCCTCACATAGTATTCAACTCTCAACGTTGGCTGTACATCGAAGAACTTAAGTTGATATTTGTGTTGGTTTTAGTCCACAGTGGGTGGCAGCATCGAACCCAAAACAGCAATATCAAACCCAAAATAGCTAAAGCTCAGCCTTCAGGAGATATTTTCTAAAGTTTTCCCATTAAAGGATGAATATTCCCATTCACAGAAATTGGCATCTAAAGTGAGCTTAAAATGCTTATATCATGGTCAAATGTATTTTCAATAAAAAGAGCAATGAGGATGAAACAGGAAAAAAATCACTGCCTTTTAGGTAAGGACAAAAACAAGTAATTAAAAGGCAAGGTCAAGGTGACTGTTTATGGCTTCACTAGAACAGCTTTCCCAAGTGGCTGTAATTTGTGGACTAGTTTTCATGGACCTCAGCAAATCAGACTATTGACATCTTTTTGTTAAATCTCTCTTTGCTTTCCAGTGAGAAAGCCATTAGAAAAAACCATTTCCCGTTTTGTTACTTTGATTCATGTTCTAGAGTCCTCTAAACCTTAGGGATGAAGATATTCATTAACATTATTCTCTTTTTTCTCTTTCTATAGATCTCTTGCTGGGTAAAAAAAAAAAAAAGAAGTCTACTCCTTCTTCTGCTTCCAGGACTGTGCAGGGGAAAACAAAACAAAGAGAAAGAGGAAGAAAAAAAAAAGAAAAAGACAGGGGGAGGCAACAGTCAGATGATTGGACCCAGGTGGAGTGATTTAATCACTTCTGCTTCATTTTTCAGCAATAAGTCTTGTTTTCACTTACAGAGAAGAGGATAGAGATAGCATGGGATAGTCAGCTGGCCACACAAACCAGCCTCAAAGGCTTTGTCACCTCTGGGAACCCTGCATATATATTCAATAGGAAACAACATACAGAACAGCACAACTAATGGTTTTAGTTTCATTTTTTATTGCTGTGACAAAATACTCAGGAAAAAATCAACTTAGGGGAGAAAGGAACTTTTTTCAGCTTGGAAGGATGATGACATGGTGGACTTTAAGCCCATCACTGTGAAGAAATCAAAGTGGAAACTTCAAAAGGTTATTCTTAGCACATCCACAGCCAAGGGCAGAGGAAAGTGAATGCATGCATGCCTGTGCTCAAGCTAGATGTGTCCACTCATACAGTCGGCATCCTCTGTATGGAACAGAGCTGCCCGAAGTGGGTTGGGCATCCCCATATCAGTTCATTAAGACAATCCTCCACAGACACGCCCACAGGTCACCCCAATGAGATAACCCCGTACTGAGACTCTCTTCCCAGGTAATTCTAGATGTGTTAGGTTGACAATTAAAGCTAATCATCACACCAGTATATTACCATCTGGGTTTTAAATGTCTGTATGAATGTGCATGCACAGATTAATATATAATAAATATATTGCCTCAGTAAGAAACTATTGCTATAGTTGACTTTGGTAAAAGATGAGGTGGTTGCCTAAAGGACAAGGGAATATCTCTGTATTTTTAATATTATCACCTATTCGTGTACATTATATGGTGAATAAAATATCTTTCTTTGTGTCTTTTTGAGGCAGGGTCTCCCTGTAGCCCCAGCTGTCCTGGAGCTCATTCTGTAGACCAGGCTGGCCTTGAACTCACAGAGATCTGCCTGCCTCTGCCTCCCAAGTGCTAGGATTAAAGGCGTGTACCACCACACCTGGCTATAAAATAACTTTTAATGAAGAGGAAACCTTACATTACCATAAATACAAGGTAAGTGTGGAATTAAATTAATACACTGTAATCTGTGCCCCTCCTGGCATTTGTTGAAAGGGAAGATATGCCAAATATTAGAGAGATTTCAAAGACTAGGATCAAATAGGGACTTTCTCCTTTATGAGTTTTTAAGTTTTAAAGAAGGAAGTGGATAGTTCTAACAAACTCTCCCTATATCTCAATGCCATTTAATACCATATTCATGCCCGCCATAAAACTAGGCCCCTTGGGAAACTCTCCTCTGGTAGAAAAGGTGCCCAATCTACAGCCAGGGCTTCTAGTCTCATTGTTTTCTGGATCTGTTGAAATGCTCTAGTGTTAGCTATTCTCACCTGATGTCTCTCAACAATGGAGTCATGACCAAGTGAGATAATCCATAAGAAATAATTGTTAAGAAATATGCAGATACAGGGAATTCCTCCCTGGAATGTCTTGATCAAGTAGTTCAAACTTTGTAAAAATATACACTATATGACAGAATGCATGAAATGTGGTGAGAAAGTTATGGGGATTGCAGTTATGGGAGGGGGTTTAAACATAAATAAGATGTATGAAATACACAAAACTTCAATAAAAATATATATGGAAAAGTATATAATCCCAGCATACTCAGGAGGCAGAGGCAGGTAGATCTCTGCTATATGGAGGCCAGCCTGTGATCCACATAATGAGTTCCAGGCCACCTGGGACTGTAGGGACAAGAGGTCTGAAAGAGCAAACAACAATATATATCTTATATATTCTTATATATATATAATTTTATATATTTTATGTATACATGTATGTAGACATACACATACACACGCACATACACACACACATCTGCTAGGCTTTTGCTGTCTCGTGTCTTGAAACCTATATTTAAAAGTAAGTTGAGGGCTGGAGAGATGGCCTAGCGGTTAAGAGCACCGACCGCTCTTTCAGAGGACCCGGGTTCAATCCCCAGCACCCACATGGCGGCTGAGAACCGTCTGAAGCTCCAATTCCAGGAGAACTCCAGTTCCAGGGGAATCCGAGACCCTCTTCTGACCTCTGCGGCATTTCCTGACATGGGTGCACAGACTTGCATGCAGACAGTACATTCATACACATACAGAAATAAATAAAATTAATAAAAAAAATAATAAAAAATAAATAAAAGTAAGTTGAGAGTTGGGGGAAGGCAGGGGTTAGAAAAGTTTGTCTTAATTCCATGACAAGTCCCCTTAGAGAGTGGAATGAGCAGATATGGCACATATCCCAATTCCCACAGAGGCAAAATGGATAAGCAAGACAAAGCCTGCCCCTGGGGTTTGATGAAGAAGGACTGTCAGGAAGACCATGCAGCACAGGGCCCTGGGGCATAAGCTGCTGCTCTAACTTTGCCCAATCTTTGACACAGCAGTCAGTAGAGAATCCTTGGCTCATTTCATCATAAATATGCCATGTTTCTTGTTGGGAGCTGCGGAGTGCCGCACCTCAAAGATGGCGCCGGTTTCTGCCTCCCACCCCCATGGGGGTGAGCGCTCCATGCAGTAAACATGTCCTTATTTGGTTTGGCCTTGCTGAAGCCCTCTGTTCCGCATAGAGATATCCTATCCTTGAGACCCATGTGGTGGAAGTCGATTGGTTGTGACAGGCCTTATAGGTGGTGAACCGGGAAGGGAGAAGGGAGAGAGCGGATGTAAGGGTACCCGAATAAACTGCTTGAGGAAGATCGCTCTCGTGTCGTGTCTTCTTTCACTGGACGAACGGGGACATGACAAGTGGTGGCCCAGTACGGGGATCCTCGCTTCTGATCAGAACCTCAAGCAGTCGGGGTGGCGCCGGTAAGTCCCCGGGTAAGGAGGGATGATAAAGGTCGTGGTGAGCGACAAGTCAAAGACCACGGTAAAGCGGCAAGGATAAATTCGCTGTTTGGTGAATTAAAAGTGAAAGCTCATGGATTTGCGAGCCAAGATCAGTAGATGGAAGTCTGTTTGGAGAATCAAAAGTGATAGCTCANTCAGAGACGGGCAACTTTCCTTCTACCTAAGGCATGGAACCCTCAGGGCGATGGGGTATCCTATGACGGGTTTAATGAAGGAATGATCCTAAGACAGGGGGGATTGTTGAATTCAGCCATCTGCAGCCTCGAGACCATGCTCTATTAAAACAAAAAGGGGGAACTGTTGGGAGCTGCGGAGTGCCGTGCCTCAAAGATGGTGCTGGTTTCCACCTCCCACCCCCACGGGGGTGAGCGCTCCATACAGTAAACATGTCCTTATTTGGTTTGGCCTTGCTGAAGCCCTCTGTTCTGCATAAAGATATCCTATCCTTGAGACCCACATGGTGGAAGTCGATTGGTTGTGACAGGCCTTATAGGTGGTGAACCGGGAAGGGAGATGGGAGAGAGCGGATGTAAGGGTACCCGAATAAACTGCTTGAGGAAGATCGCTCTCGTGTCGTGTCTTCTTTCGCTGGACGAACGGGGACGTGACAGTTTCTCATGTTACCATTGTGTGAGACTGTGTCGACACTGCACCGCAGACATAGCAGATGAGTGACCCAAGCAGCTCTCTTTCCTGGTATTGTATTTCATTAAGACTACAGACATTTTCCAGAAAGACTACATCTGTGGGTCAATAAACACCAGAATCTCTAAGCTAAATAAAATCAGCACTTGTTTTATGAGGAAAACAAAAAAGAAATCTCAGAGCCTCTAGTAGTAGCTATATCTTTCTTAGAAAGACATAAGTAAGTCAACAACGTTTTCCTAACACCTAGCCAGGGGCTCTCTCTATATCACCTTCTCCTTCCCATATTCATTATGCAACATATATTAAAAATTACCTTTTTGAGACTTTGAACTCAGAATATTGAGCAAAGCAGGCCACAGCTGCCTTAGGCTGTGTAGCCCGGAATTTCCCATGGTGAAATTAATAAATGGTGCAAATAGATGAATAATTGCTCAAGCTGTAATGAGCTATTCTTCTGTTAGTGTTCTTTTAAAGCATATACTGTAGAAGAGGGGGCGCGATAGAATGTAAGGGCTGTGATTGGGGTGAATGGTGAAACTACAACAATATAGACTAGACACTCATTTGATCAACTTGATTGAACATACAAGCCCCCCCTGCTGGATGGTGGGACCCATGAGCTGTGTGGGTTTGGGCACAACTGCTCGCAAATTGGTTTTATATAAGGATGCTTGTACTCACAGATTATCACTTATTGTTAAAAAAAATGAAAACAAAACAAAACAAAAAAACAGAGAAAGATGCAGAAAAGTTATGGCAGAATGCATGATCTGGGATGGGTAGGGGTGGAGTGGGGGGAAGGGAAGGGGATATATGCCTGAACTGAATTGGAAAATGATGTATGAAATACACAAAGCATCAATAAAAAAAATTAAAAATAAAGCATATAGTATTTTATGTCCCTTTCAAACATAGATCTATTGTTATGTAAATGCTTAAGTAATTCTTATGCAAACACGCAGTCTAGGAGACACACACACACACACAGAGGCAGAGTGCCCTGGGTGATGTGTTATGCCAGTGCTAAGGAATGCCAAGGGAAGGGGTTGAGTAGCCAGCCAGGGAGCATGTCAGTAGAATCTTCAGTTATTAGATTAAATTGCACTTTTGCTATGATTCTCAATATACTTAGTAATCAGCCAAATTTCTTTTCAATGTGACATTAGATAAGACTCCAAAAAATTTTTTAAAAAGACTCCAAAAAAGAAATTTAATGAGAAGTTTCTTTTTCCTAACGAATTCAGAATCCTCAGTTTTGTAGAAAAGGCTCCTCTGACACATGCTACTCGAATCACGTGGAATGACTTTCAAGGTGCTTTTCTCCATATCAGAAACAGAAGGAATCAATAGAATTAACATGAGAAGGGCTTCAGCTGGTGAGGAAATGAAAGGTAAAAATAGAAAGACTTTAAATAAAGAGGATGTGGTTTTTGTCAGCCCAGACATATTGGCCTAAATTATGGAGCCAAGTAAAATGGAGAAAAATTCAGGTCTGAAGCTCCAGTCCTCTCTTTATGATGCTTCAGGGGATGTGTGGTGCCCTGAAGGCTGCAGCCTCCACATTGCTCAGACCACTAGAGTTCCACACTCCCATCCAGCCTTCTCTCCTATAAATGGTTCCACCGAAGACAACCACCTCCTTCTCATGTTACTTCTGTTATGTCTAAGGATTTAAAATTCATCCAGAATTAGTAAGCAAGGAAGGCTGGTGGGGAAAGGGGGTTTGGTACTCAGAGCACAGGCTGCCTTCAGCCTGCCAGGGACCATCAGGAAAATGATGCTCTAGTATGGTTGGCAAGAAAGTCCTTTTCCACAGGTGTGGAAGTAAAAGTAGTCATCTTGTCAAGTGTGTTTTCTTAAACAGCAGGTTAAACTGGTCAAAAACATTGCTGACTGTTTTAAAATATAGGAAACAAAACTCAGCAACAATCTGCACGCAGTGTGCAGCACAGGGGTCTCTGAGTCGCTCATTCGTCGTGAAATCCTACTGCTCAGGGCACTCAGTACATCTTGGAGATGCCAGTGCAGCCAGCTGGAAAGCCAAAATATTGAGTCAAACAATCTGTGTGTACAAGAGTGAAAAGGAAATGGGAGTGGTATAGTTTCACCTCCTTTTTCCCCATGAATTGCCAATGATGGCTTCTTGTGATATTTCATGATTATCCTGCCACTGAACTATCTTACCACATTGAGATTTTCCTTTTCCGCAGAACACGCACTTTTTAAAAACATTTTTAAAGTTTATTTTTATTTTATGTGTATAAACGTATATCACCTGCATATATCTAAGTGCACCCACATCGTGCAGTCCCCATGGAAAACAGAAGACAGTATGGGATCTCCTGGAACTGGAGTTAGGGACAGTTGTTAGCTGTCCCATATGGGTGCTGGGATTTGAACCCAGGTCTTTTGCAAGAATAGCCAGTGATCTTCTGTGCCATCTCTCCAGCCCCAATGACACAAAATTCTTGAAGGATAAGGTCAGGATTCAGTCTCTTCCTGTGTTCCCCAGTGTGCAGCACAGAGCTGGGCACAAACTTGGAAAGCATCCGTTGAGTTCACCTTAATTGACCTGAATTTATTCTTGCAATGGGTAAATAGAGTGCCACTGATGTATGTGCCCAGAAGCTCCTACTAGAAAAATGTTGTCCCCCTGTTAGCAGGGTGCAAGTGGCAGGGCAGTGTGTGACTCTGGAATTGACTTAGACACTGAGACCTGACACCTCACCCAGCATGAACAAGGCCTACAGAAAAGAGGCTAGTCACTCTTGGACCCCACTGCATTACCCAAACCTACTTCCCCTTACCAACCACAGCTGGCACTTGGCTTTACTCTAAGTTTTACAAAAGAGGCGGGCGGCATGGTCTGATCCTGCCTTCGATGGACCTGGACTTGCAGAACTTCAGTGGGCTTTCACTTCTGTTCCAAGAGCTGGCTGAATGAACTCACACGGGTAAGTTGAAAAGACCAGTCATGCTTATAAAACATTTCATCCCCCTTAGAAGAGACACACTCCTTTTTAAGGACTGGAATGTTAGAGGTTGGTTTTTATATAATTTGCTACAATTTGGTAATGTTTCAGACAGGAGGATGTGTATCTAATCACACAGTCTGTCTTTTTTAACATAAATGCACCACTTACCATTTATGGCAACCCTTCTAAAACTCAAGAGATGAACAGTTTCTCTGTAATGAAAAATAACATATTTCCTTTGGGGCCCCTGATGTTAATTTTATTTTAATGCCACTCAAACATGTGTGAACTTACCGATATAAAATAAACTTTATTCACATGGCTCTCCAATAACTAAAAGCTTTAAATTAAATACAAACAAAACTTCAAGCCAGTGAGTTTTTTAATTAGCGTCTTAATCTGGTGTGATGGAGAGAGGTCCACTGCAAATCAGCATGTTGATCGCTGCTCCTGATCTGCACTCGGTGGCCATGGGTGGCCATTACAGGTCCTCTCTCAAGTTCTGCAGTCTTCTCCACTTGGAAATCATTCGATGAATGCCTTCCTTCATAAAATGTGTGTCATTTACATATTAAATCTGCCCCTATTATTTTCTTATTATCTTGAATCATTAAAGTAGTACCACTTGGCAGCAAAGGTACTGGAAATAATAATAAGCACAACACAGGCAGGAAATCCATGCCAATGACCCATGTACCTATCAGGGCTTTTTTAGCTGCAAATCAATGAAAATCTAACTCCAACTAAGTTTTATGCTAAAGAGTCCCTGGCATTCACACCTCATGGTTGTAGGCTTATCTCTGAGATCAATGTAATGGGATATCCAAGATAACACCTAGAGCCACCAATTGGGCTCTACTCGCCCCTGCTTTGTGCCAGAGGAAGGAAATATGGCCAGCAGCCCCCTGCAGAGGTGGTTTCCTTATTATTATTATTAAACTTTTTCCATAAGTCATATATCATTTCTCAATTGAATCTAGAGTCGCTTCCCTTTCCATGCCCCCCACCCCACCCAAGTCCTTGCACTCTGCCATACAAGAGGTGGTTTCTAAAAAGCATCCCTGGTACTGTCATCCACAAACAACCAACAATGAATGGCTACAGCATACTTGCATTACAGTTCCAAATTATTAACATACCAACACAAAGTCCAAAAACTAGTATGAAGAATTTTCAGATGCTTCAAAAAAAAGTATCATTAGTTGCCCCTGATTTTGTCAGACCCCCGTTTAAGAATATTGATTTTAAAACCTCATTTTAAGTTTTCCAAAAAGAAGGGTCCAGATAAGGAAATGGAATCTGATGAAGAAAATACTTAAATTCATCCAGAGTCTGTAGGAGCCAGCCATTATCATTTATATGTGTTGGTTTTATAATTCATGTAAATAAAACAAGAATTCTCTTCTCTCTCTCTCTCTCCTCTCTTCTTCTCTTTCACCCTCCCCACAAGTGGTTTTCACTTAGTTTAGAGGACACATAGGAAGCAGCTGACTGAGACGTGATTGATGCAGTACTCATAGAGAGGCATAATAAAGAACCAATATTCTATCTAGGGAATCAGGGGATAGAAGTAGTTTAAATATCATCGAAGAGAGAATAATCATAGGTCAAGAAAACGAAGCAGATTTAAATGTGAGGCTTATCCCAACAAGTTAAAAGTATATATTCTGGGCAATAGGGATGAGTCAAGAGTTACAACACTGCTGCTCTTACAGAGCCATGGTTCAATATTCCAGAACCCACATGGCAACTAGCAACACTACTGTAACTCCAGTTTCATGAGAATAAATGATGCCCTTTCTGAATCCACAAGTAACTTGCATGATTCCAAATGGCACTTACATACATGCCAGACAATACACTCAACGAACATAAAATGTAAAATAAGAGCCTGGATGGTGGTTGGCACACACAGTTAATTCCAGCACTCAGGAGCCGGAGGCAGGCTATATTTCTGTGAGTTCAAGACCAGCCTGTGTCTCATAGTGAGTTCCAGCTCCAGCTGGGAAAGCCAGGAAGACCTGTCCAAAATACATTACATAACATACATACATGACATAACTACATATCACATTACATAATAGTAATATATTCTCTCTAACATGTGGTAATGTCCCCATAAAGAAACGCTTCTCATCCAAAACTGAAGATCCAAACACCTGAACTACAATTTCAGCACCTTCATATTGACAAGAGGCAAGAAGACCAAATGGTGAGAAAGACAGCAATCTTCTGCAAGTTCTGTTGGAAAACTGGATCACCAACCTGTAGAAAAATAAATCTGAAAAAAAAAACATAATCGACTACTCTCTTAAAAAGTCAATTCCAGATGGAATCAAAGACCTCACATGAAAACCAAAACTCTGGAGGATGATAGAAGAAAAATGTGGCAGCAGACTACAGAAATAGGTTAGGAAAGAACTTCCCTACCATCAGACAGCAGCTGCACAAGAAAATAAGATTGGACAATTTGACAAGTAGGACCTCATGTAAACTCAAAAGCATCTGTACAGTCAAAAGAACAATAAAAGAAGTGAAGAGAAAAAGGCAGAGTGGGTAGTAAAACCTTCTACCTACAAGAACATCTGACAAAGCATATGATTTCCAGAGTATACAAGTACTCAAAAAACAAAGAAGAAAAGAAAACAATGAATCACTGTCAAAGATGGAGCAAAACTGCATAAGACCTTCACACAAGGAGGAATTTAGAGAATGGCTGAGAAACATGCTTCAAAACTGGTATCAGTGTCAGTAATATTAGGGAAATGCAAATTAAGACCACTCTAAGATATCACCTCACCCCGATAAGACTGGCCAGGATCAAGAAAACAAATGATACCAAGTGCTGGAGAGGTTGTGGGGAAAGGGGAACACTCATCCATTGCTGGTGGGAATGTAAACTTGTACAGCCACTATGGAAAGCAGTGTGGAGAACCCTTGGAAGACTCAAAATGAGCTTGCCATTTGACCCAGTCATACCACTCCTGGGTATGTACCCACAAGACTCATCTTACTGCAGAAATACATGCACAGCTATGCTTATTGCAGCTCTGTTCACAATAGCAAAAAGCTGGAACCAACCCAAATGCCCCTCAGCTGACGAGTGAATAGAGAAAACGTGATACATGTACACAATGGAGTTCTATGCAACAGTAAAGAAAGACATCATGAACTTTGCAGGTAAATGGATGGAGCTAGAAGATATTATATTAAGTGATGTAACACAGTCCCAGAAAAATAAACGATGAATGGTATCCCTCATCTGTGGATGCTAGTGTCAATAACTCAATTGTAAATATTTCTTGTGGAGAGGGATGCATATTAAAAGAACAGCAACAGAAAGACTGCATCAGAAAACTGACTGAAATGGTGAATCTGGAGGGGTGGGAGGGTTGGGAAAGGGACATGGGTGTATATTCAATTGGTGCATATTTAATTGACGTGAGTTCAACAAGTATCCAGTTTTGCCCAGACTCTGTCTACAGGTTACATGGTGTTTTAGGGCTTAGTAAAAGTAAATATGTGTATATTAAACAATATTGGTTTAAAGGTTTTGATAAAACAAAAGAAAAAGAAACTGCTTCTCTCGTAGATAATACAAAAAAAAAAAAACTATCATGACTTAGCCAACACTGATCGACAGTGTTCATAATTGATTGACGTGAGAATCCATCCTGATTGTAAAACAAAATAATGTGGCCTCCTTGCTGTTCTCACATAGCTGAGTTGACCTGGATGAGCATTAAGGTAGAAGTTTTGCTCTCTTCCATCTTTATTTCCTTTGTACTGACACTCAGTCTTCTGGAGATTGACCTCATACAGAACCTGAAGTTGCACATCAGCATTTATCAATGTTCTGGCACAGTCATCACCACATGGAGAAACAGATGACACTGGCTTTGTGCAGGTGCCATCTGGCCATCGTTCCTTCCTCTGGTGGTTAGGAAGCATGTCTGGCGGCTGCTTCAGTTGGAATGTACTTGCAACTTTCAACAACCTCCATCCAGCTGTGTATCCAGACACCGATCAAGGCCTTCTTCTGATTATGCCAATAACTGTGGGGGACCTGGGACAAGACACTTGCTTTTTATTGTTTAATTACTCTCTGATTTAACTCTACCTTATACATGAGGCTGATGGAAGGATAAATGAGATCTAAGATAAGAAAATAATATAAAAATTAATGGAAACAAGAAAACATGGAGCTTGATTTAATTATACAAGTATTTCTTTGTTTTCTATTCTTTGCTTAGACTACTGTTCTACACCACTTTTGCTCCATGTTGAAAAGCATGTAAATTCAAACTCACAAGATTATTCCCAAACTGTGGCCCAAGTTAGAACTTTGTGGCAATCTGTAGATGTTAACTGCATTTTCTACATGCAATCTAATAAAAGCACATTTGTGCACTCAGAAAATCAGAAAGAAATTTAGCTCAGTCTCTGTCACAACTCCTGCAACATTACTGTTGCTTTCTTACCATGCCTTAGCTAACTCCTCTTACTGATATTTCAAAACCATGAAAACACAGATAGATTGAATATACCAAACCATTAAGTCACTCTTCTTTTACAGGATTCTGTTTTAGGGCACAAAGGGGACAATATTATAATGTAATTTCTAATTTTAACTAGCAATGAGTAATAACAACCCATCCCTCAAGCACCAGAAATTGACAACATTCTTTTGTGCTCCATGGCTGCAGGCTACTTTTTGACAGTTTGCCAAAGAATATAAACAGTAAATAAATGTCGGGGACCTTGATGAAATTTTGTTATTTGCTGTTTCTATTCTTTGGCGAACTGTCCAGTCAACCCTAAGAACCTAAGAGCTTTCCAGTTAGTGCCTGTTTCTACATCTTTGTTTATAGAATTCAACATTGTTTGGCATCTCCTTGAGGCTGGCACTGTGCTCTGTGAGTGTTAGTGCCCCTGAACAGACCTCTTTTTTACCTGGAGAGTTGATGATTTCACACACCATTACTACAACATGAGTGAAGTGGAATTAGTATTGGAAGGTCATGCAACATGTGAAGAGTATGAGACAATTCTCCTCATGAGAATTAATAAATGCTTTTCAGAAAAGATAAGATCCAAACAAAATTTGAAAGCCTGAGCATACAGCATCACTGGGTAAGGGGTGTCACACATGGGGCCTAAGCATTATCTCTGACAATCAGAAGATTTGGGCACAGTATGCCCAAATGCCTGCTTGCTGTCACTACCCAAACTGAAGCCCACGTCCCTTTGAAGGGGCCACTCACCTTACTTCATTCATTCACATGCTTAATCCCTTAAGCAATTATGTTTCATATTCTCCATATGTTGGTTGTAAAATGAATCCACAGGACCACAAAGTAATCAATGGATTTAGTCAACTACATGCAGCTGTCATTTAATTTTCTTTTTATTTTGTAACAGAATCGTTTATTGATATTTTGTAACAATTGTCCTAACACTTAAACACATCTATTTTGACTGCATATAACCGTGATCCAAAATGGAAAATAAATTTGATCAAAGCAATTATTAAATATTCTGTCAAAGATTTATTGTTTGGGGCAGAATTTAACTATATCAGTCTGTTCTTTGACCTAGTCCTTATGCTGTTGTGGTTCCCTCCCTATTGTATTGTTCCAAAATATGCCTATATAAATATCATATATGTACCAGAACTATGTCCTCCATAAATAAACTGTATGTTAAGTCCAATATATGTTTAGGAGTTCACATTTTTCCCTTTAATTTTATATTATTCTAAAATATGAATATATACCTTCTGCCCATATACATTAATTATCATGTCTGAAAGTAAGTGGTAAGTTAATTCTAGGGCTATTAAGGGATTCACATTATAACATCACAGTTGCTTTCAGATAGAAAGAAATAAAACAATAACGCTGCTCAGCTTGCCTTTCAATTGGGGGATTTGGTACTAGCATCCTCTGGCAGAATGCATGATCTGGGTGGAGTGGGGGGAAGGGAAAGGGGAATATGTCTAAAGTGAACTGGAAAATGATGTCTGAAATACACAAAACATCAATAAAAGTATTAAAAATTAAATAAATTTTTATTACAAAAATATTCTGTCAATTTTAGACAATATTGAGCACATTCAAGATGGTATAGCCACAAACTATTAGTTCAGTTTTAGAAGAAATAAGTCCTACAGATAGCCCAAAAGTTCATGTGTCCCATCTACTCCTACACATGTCAAGCACTGCCTTCTCCCATGGCAGTGGATAAATTCCTACTTTAAATGGGTGTATACAGTGGTACCCATCAACTAGAACTCTCAAATTTCCCCTGTACTAATAGCCCTGTGCTAGCATTGAGAATACCCAGATTGTCTCCCATAGCCCAAATGGAAACACCAGGGTTCTCCCAGCCATGACTCCAGCTATGCATCTTAATAATCCCATAAACCCAAAGCTGGCAGACTGAACTATATATAATAGGAGAGTCCAATTGTGATCTCCTTGCCTGAAGTTAGGAGCAGCTGAAAACATTTGAGTGGCTATCCACAGGAAAAATACACGCATATTCATGGTATGTGCCCAATATATAATTCAGAAAGCATAGCCTCTGTATAAAACAAGATCAAAGGTGTGTGCTGAAAACGCTCCCACATAAAACATCCTATGAAGACTTTTTACAAAGTTACAATAGCCAAAGAGGCAGCAGAATGTAGCTGCTTGCTAAATGTGGTTTTGTGAGGCTCTGTTTCCTGATTAAATCTGGCTACACAAACAGTCTGAGTGACATGGTTGACTTCAACACATCCTCAGAATTGAATAACAGCCACTAAATCCACTATCACCCTTTCCTTCCAAAATCAACACAGTGAGCCTCCTCACTTCTCCTTTATTTACTTTGTTCAAAACCACTTCTTTCATGGGAGAAGGGATTGGAGAGTGGTTTTGGTGTTTTCTTTTTCAAGGAGATCAAGAACAAAGCAAAACAACAGTAGATTTGACAGTGGGTGGATTACAAGTAATGGTTAAGAACAGAGAGATAGATGATAATGGGGTGTGTGTGTTTGTGTGTGTGTGTGTGTGTGTGTGTGTGTGTGTGTAAGCCTTAAGAATGGCTGTTTATAAGAATATTAGAAAAAATTAATCCTGGAAGACTAACTTTAAAGAGTGGGTTTTAAATTGGTGGTAGGTGGGAGTATGTCTGAAAATTCAAAGATTCCAGCCATTCTCCTGATTTCATGTTGCTCAGAGTATACTTATTCCCTGTAATATTAGTCTCAACTATGTGGTTAGTTTTGCCAATTTGGATGCTTTATAAAGAGCCTCAAGCTCCATATGGCTGCCAAATTCAACTGAAGATCAACATTGTATCCACATGACCAGGTAGATGTAGGGGAGACAAAATCCACTGGTGCATTTTCCCAAAGCTGACTCTGTTAAGACCTTAAAGGAGCTGCCCCTTTGAAGAGAGGTTTTAACAAACCAGGGAACTGGGCCAGCTCAAAAGACACAACCCTACCACAGACAAAGAAAAAGGTTGGCTTATATCAGTGCAAATCAAGGGGGGGGGGAAGCAGTTTGTAAAAAACTTTAATGGCTGGGTCTTTTCTGATATATTACTGCTAATAATAATTTTAAAGCCATTAAAAATTTCAGTTGTATCATTCATATGCTTTTTCCCTTGCTTAAATATTTAAACTCACACATTAATGTTCAATCAGCACAGCTATGTGTTTCACCATTTGCCATGGTTTATTGTATTTATTTTTTTAATATTACTTCTCATTTTCTTAGTTGTTTGTGGAGAACACTAGCAAGAACAGGATACATCAACAACTGTCAGTTCAATTATCTCTATTCTCTTTGGACTTAAAAATCAAAATATCTGCTTATGGCTTTTTAAGAAAGCAATAATTCCTATTTATTTCATCAATATAATGTGCATCTTACACATAATATCTTAAATTTACTTGCAAAAGTACCATGTATAATGAATTCTCATCCATTATGAATGTGAAGGTATCATCTGGAAGGTGTGTACCTGAGTCAGTAGATCCTAGCAACTGGTATCAGTATGCAATGCTCCTGCCACACTCCTTTGGATTTTTACTGCTAATTTATTGCATTTCTGAATACACCATTTCGTCTTTAAATAAGCTTCCAACTTTGTCTTCCCAAAACATCTTTCAATTTATTTATTGTTTCGTACTCAACCCTCCCTGCTCAAATCCAACCCCTGAAGCGAGCACTAATGCAGTGAAGGAGTTGTGATGGAATATGGTTATCTCGATGAACATTAAATTTCTATATTTTGGAACAAAGTCATCTTGGCTCAATGGGGGGAAAAAGGTTCCTAAGTAAGAAAGACTGGGTGTTAAGACTGGTGTTCACTAAGGTAGATTTTCTTTTCTATAAAACTGGAGTGCCTGGCTGAGTTTTCTTGAAGTCCATTTTATATGGAAGATGGGCTTTTGTGGTACCTCTGAAAGTTGGGGTTTGAACACATGGAGACATGAGTGGATGATGCCTTCTAGGAAACATGCTTAAGACAATCCAGAGGGGTTTCAGTCTCTTCCAGGGAGCTGGCAACTCCCATAGCAAGTCTCCTGGGAATCTAAGTACAAAGGTAGGGGAGACCAAGGTGCCTCAGAACTCAGAAGCTCTCACTGAGACTTGGCTGGCTCTGTGATCCAAGACTAACAGAACAGTCTCACACCAATAAAAAAAAATAAAAATAAAGTTAAAAAATTGTATCAGTTACATGAATAGAAGGATGGATAACTAGATAAATGGTAGATGATTATGCATAAATGATCAATGGCTGATAGATATATAATATATGCCATATAGTCTCAGGAGTATAATATATATATATATGTGTATGTATATATATATATATATATATATATATAAATTTAAATTCCATAGTAACCCAATTGTGTATTTGTTTGCATTTATTTTACAGATTCACTGCAAGCTAGTCTTGGAGATGTTTTGGAAACTGATCAGGGATACAAGTCTGTTAAGTAGCCCAGGGGTACAGAGCTGGGATTTGAAACAGAAGTCACTCTACAACTGCTGCTTCAGAGTTCCCTGGTGAGTGGGGCCTTCCTCCTGTGCAGAGTTAGTGTTTCCTGTGGAATAAGCTCTGCCTGACTTGCCATGTGTCTTCCCTCAGTCTGCTGACAGCTTGGATTGTTGCTAGGCTTTCAGCTCTATTCAACCTTGTGATTGACATATTTCTGTTTTGTGGTTAACTGTATTGCAGCTCCTTTGATTTTGTCATTTCTGTTTGGAAAAAGCAGCATCTACATACTTAAGTTTGATTAAATTGACTCAAAAGCTAATGCTTGGTCTAGTGTATCATGCGCTACACTAGGAGAACAGGTGTCAGTAACAATCAAACTCCAAAGGCATTGGGGCTGAAGAGATGTCTCAGCAGTTAAGAGCATTGGCTGCTCTTGCAGAGGACCCAGATTCAATTTCCAGCTCCCACATGACTGCTAAGAAACATCTGTAACTCCAGTTCCTGAGGAATCCTCTGGTCTTTTCTGATCTCTGTGGGCTTTGTGCAACACTAGTGATCTTATGTACATGTAGGGAACACACTCATACACATAAAATAAAAGTGCTAATTTAAGAACTCCAAAGGGACAACAAATTTTGTTGCCAAATATGTTATTCACAAAAACAAATTGTCATAAAAATCACAAAGTCGCTGCAATGGACAGGGGACAGGGAGAGGTGGGGCTGCAATGGACCTGCTTGCAGGGAGAAGCAGGACCCACTTGGGGCAGACTTCCCACATACTTAGGACAATGAAGGAAACAGAGAGAAAGCTATAGCCAGTAAATGAAAACACTTCAAGGTCCAGGACAACTTCAGTATTATCTGCAAACTCATTGTTTAACTTACACTCCCATTTCGGATAAGGAGCTTAGGGTGCCCATACTTTTGCTTGCTGAATTCAGATCAACACCAGCTTCCCTTTGGGGAGGATTTGTCTTTTCTTCCATTGACAGCCTGACCTCTAGGCTAGAGTGACAGGGTAACTGTGCCAATCACAGCAGCCTTCAGACACATGGTCCTGCCAGACACATTTCAAGGGTCAGTTCCCTTCCCCAAGCCATTCAGTATCCACTTTTCCTCTCCTCTTCACTCTCCTGAAAACTGTAAAGCTGTGGGAAAGCAAACGGTGGGATGGCATCACACCCCTGCCTCACCGTTTCCCAGCTGGACTCAAGGCCCAGTAAATAATGGAAGTACCTTCATCTTCCCCTGGTCACCAGAGGGGAAGAACACTGAGAGGCATGGTCTTAAGGACAAAATTACTTGCTTAGCCTCCAGGAGAAATTTCAACTGTGACAAATCAAGGAAGCATATAGCCAAATCTTTTGTATGACTTTATCCAAATGCCACAAAGTTTCTCACTTGTAGGTTCCATAACCATGCCAACATAAATCAATCCTCTCAAAAAGGAATACTTCCTCCCATCATTACAAATAATCAAGAAGCATTTATGCAGCACCCTTCTTTATGTGGTGCTGGGTACAAAAAAGCACACAGGCCTTTATGTGCTTAGATCGTAATTCTATGGCAGCAATTCATTTACCTTTCTTCACTTTGTTCAATAAAGAATGAGTTAACTTCTACCACCCACAGAGCAGAGGCCAGAGTGGCAGGTCTGCACAAAGAAATTTGATCAGTGACCAGAAGTATGATCTCTTTTCTAACTGGACCCTTAAATAGATAAAGCACATGAAGATATTTTGCACCAAAACTTTTAAAGAGACCAATCTCTTTTAAAATTTGTTTTTATTTTTATGTGTATGGATGCTTTCTCTGCAAGTATGTGAGTGCACCCATGTCAGCAAAATGCCTGCAAGAGCCAGAAAAAGAACCAAGCCCTGTTGCAGTGCTTGCTGAGTGTATGGGAAACACAGGATGGGTACTAAAAGAAGGTAGTAATAAATACCAGTTAAGGCTGGGGGACCAGTTGCAGAAACAAGGATTGTAATTGACAAGAATGTTTCCATCCTATTTTGTTTAAGTGCATGTTTGTGTATGTATACACATTTATTAAGGAGGTCTTTCCTCTCTTTATTATGTAGTGCAACATTGATTGAGACAATATCAGTGGTTAAGAGTTGTCAGCCTAATAAAAAAATCATAAGCTGAAGATGCTAAAAGATTTATGTGGAGTGCATATGTGCATATTTTGGACTGATGCAAATTGGGAGGAACAACAACAACAAAAAGACTGGGTCAAAGAACTGACTGAAACAGTGAACTTCTGCTTGAAACAGTTAACGTCTGCATTGAAAATTTTAAAAGAGACTGAGAAAAAGATGAAAAAAAAGTTTGGCAGAATGCATGAGCTCCAGTGGGATGGGGGGGGGGACCAGAAAGGGGGAATGGATCTAGATTTGATTGGAAATTTTGTATGAAATGCACAAAGCTTCAATTAAAAATTGGCTTTGGAAAAAAATTTTTTGTGAGTGAAGCCATGCATGGTGGCACACACCTTTAAAAAAATAAAAAAGAATTTTGTCTCCATTCAGGTAAAACAGCATGAAGTTTTTATAGCAACCTGTAACTAGTTTGTTTTCTAACTGTATCATCTTATGTCTTTTTCATTCCTCTTATTAAGTCTTCTCTTTTTCCTAATCTAAAAAGGAGTATGTCAACACCATCGAGATTTTTAAAGAAACAATTTTCCAAATTTTTATTTCTGTCTATTGTTTCAATTTCATTCATTTCATTCCTGACCTTGTTATCACCTTTCACTTTTTTCTAATTTTACTACTTTGGTAATTTTTAAGTTGAATATATAGCTCACTAAATTTTAGCAATTCTTTCATAATGTAAGCATGAAGGCTCTAGATCTTGATATTCACTAAATTCTAAAGGCTAATTTGTAATGTTCTAATGATAGTACAATTTACATTCTTTACATTTCTACCACAATTTTTTCTTTGACTAAGAGTTATCTCCAAGTGTGTTTACAGTCCCTTTTTTTTGTCTTTTGGAGGGTCTCCCCTTTAGTCCCAGCTAGCCTGGAGCTCACTGTGTAGACCAGGTTGGCATTGAACTCACAGAGATCTGCCTGCCTCTGCCTCCCAAGTACTGGGATTAAAGGTGTGTTCCACCACACCCAGCTTATAGTCCCTTTCTTGATGGTTCTCTGGGATCCTCCATCTCAACTCTTGAGCCTCCTGGGATCACTAGAAATTTTGTTCCTAGACTTGCTATGGTGACTTTCCTTTGCCATCTCAGTTTTCCAGGCCTGCTCCAGTCGCCAAGATTTTTCTGTGTCCCAGGACTGTGAGCTCCCCTAGCCTAATTTTTTGGACAATAAATTACCTAGCAGCCACCAGCCCATCCTGCTGGTATAGAACTCTGTGGAATCAGTTCTGGAACCTCAGTTCAAAAGTTGTACCTATCTCTGAACTGAGACCACTTCTTACACCCCATTTCCACATCAATATAAAGTGACCCTCGAACTGAGCAGCAAGCACTACTCACATGAGCAATTACCGGGAAAGTTGAGAGAAACTGCAAACAATGATACAAACAAATGTTCAACAAAGATAGGATTGCCTATCCATACCAAGAAACACCATTACACAAGGCCAGATGCCTAGGTCTCATCAAAAACACAAATGATGTGAACAACCAAGATAGTGTCTCTCCTCCATAAATCAAAGAAGATATCATGAAAAGATTGAATGAAGCCTGAAAACACAGTTGAGTGAAATAACCAAAACAATTCAAAACATGAAAATAGAATTCAAAAAGAGATAGAATTTCTGAAGAAAGGCCAAATAAAATAAAACTTGAAGTGAAAATTTCAGGAACCGAAACAAAATTATTAGCAGAAAGGAAATGTAACAGAGAATATCGTATCTTAAAGACAAGTTTGGAGAAATGGATTGCTCAGTCAAAGAAAATGACAATTATAAAATCACCTGGGAACAGAATATGCAAGAGCTTCAGGACACTGAAAAAATAACAAACCTATGAATCATAGGCAAATCTTAGGAAAGAGAAGAAACTCAGGTAAAAGGCACAGAAAATATTTTTAATGAAATCACAGAAGAAACCTCAGATTTAGGGAAAGAGATGCACATCAAGGTACAAGAGGCATATAGAACACCAAATAGACTAGAAAGAAACTCCCCATGTCACATAATACTCCTGACTAAATATACAGAACAAAGAAAAATACTGAAAGCTGTGGGAGAGAATGATCAAGTTGAATAAAAAATCAGGCCCATCAGGATACAACTGACTTCTCAACAGAGACTATGAAAGCCAGAAAGGCTTGGATTCGTGTCCTATAAGCCATGAAAGAACACAGATTTCAACCCAGACTACTATAACCAACAAAATTATCAGTTGTAATCAAAAGAAAAAGAAAAAAATTCCATGAAAAAAAAACCCAAGTTTAAAGAATTTATGTCCATATGTCCACAAAACCAGCCCTATAGAGAATAATTGATAGAATACTTCAGTCTGAAAAAAAGATTAAACACTCTCAAGAAAGCACAAAAAATAAATTGTCTCAGAAAAGCCAACCAAAAGAGAGGTCTAAGAAAACAACACTACAATAACAACATAACAGGAATTAATAAATGTTAATCAAAAATAAACCTCAATATTAATGTTCTCAACTCCCCAGTGAAAGAGACACAGACTAACTTATTAGATTAGAAAACAGAATTCATCTATTTGCTACCACCAAGAAGCATACCTTACCATCAACAATGATCAATATCAACTGAAAATAAAATGATGGACAAAAGCTATTCTAAGTAAATGGAACAGCAGGTATAGCTGCTGTAATGTCTGACAAAACAGACTTCAAACTAATACTGGTCATAGAGATGCCACATCACGCTCACTAAAGGAAAAATACACCAAGTTGATATTAAAATCTTAAACACGCATGGACCACACACAGAGGTACCCAATTTTATAAAAGAAATACTATTCGTTATAAAATCACAAACTGAGATGATAGCCCAGGCTTTTTGCGTGTGGCACGGGGAGTATCTGTCTGTTTGTGGCATGAGAATGTCACTGCTGATCCCCAGCAGGGTCACACACTTGGTTGGAGCTGAGACAAGGAACTGGGCCAAAGATGATATCAAGCGGTCACGATGGCTATGAGAACATGCACAAATGGAGAAGTGGGTGACTGCTGGGGACATGTCCCTGAGAATTTCCAAGTGGATACCTAAGACAGAACCAAAAGTTAATGACGAAAATACAAGAAAAAGAAGAGAGCCAAGGATGGGACATGGGCCCCAGAGGTAAACACTTCCGAGAACAGCTCCTTGCCAGGGATAATGGACATGCGCAAATAATAACAGGCAAAGCTCCATCGTAGCAGACAGCTCCCGCATCAAACATGAAAACAGCAGGAACTCTGGCCCTACCCCAGAGCCCAACACAGCTGTGCCCTGTTATGACACCAAAGCCAAGACAGACATGGTGCAGGCCCATGGAAAAGAATACACAGAAGTCGAATGAGCTTCAGTGGAAAACTCGACAAACAGCTCAGAGAAAGCAGAGCAGCAGCAGAGTCAGGGTGGTGGCGATCTCTCAGGATTTGGAAGGAGCTCCGCCTCTAGAAAGATGAGGCTGGAAGCCTCTCAGCAGAACTCAGAAGATGCATAGGTGCTCAGTGGGACCCTCTGGCCCACGTTTCACAGGAAGTATGTCAGCAGGCTGTCAAGATTGCATATCATGTTGCTGCTGTATTTTTCCCACTCTAATAATATAAGCTATTTGAAGGTGGTACAGATAAGGAATTCACTTTTTGTCAGAGCTTTTCGCTGTTTAACTAGTTCCTTCTGCTTTCATTTTCTGTGCCTCATGCCCTTGAGGTGACCTCTGGCATGTGTCCTGGTTCTTGCTTCTCTCCTTGCAAAATGCCCTATTAAAGTAGCTACTGCCCCTTACTCCCTCTCCTCCCTGGCCCAGGACTTTGTCAGAGCTGGCAGGGTGGTACCACCAGATGCCCTTTAGTGGTTCCCATTTTGGAGGGGAAGTGCTTGGGCATGGTTTGAGCCCTAGATGAGATCAGCCTCAGTTTCTAGACCCTCTGGGGTGACAGTATCAGCTTTATTCCCCAGCAACTGGCTTCCTTGATCCTGAATATGTTCACAACTCCTGGGGCCCTGAGACTAGAGATTCAGAAGCCACAGAACCTCAGATTCATTGGCAAAGCCCTTAGATTCTTCTGGCACTTCTACCCTACTACCCCACCACCACCACCACCTCCATCACTGCTTTCTTCGGGACTTCTGAAGATGAGATGACTGGCACTGAACTTGTCTCCTCTAGATAGGCAGTATAGGGTTGGGGAGACAAGGAGCAGAAATACCGGGTGAGGAACTTTCTCACAGGATATTGCTTGGATTTAAACTTCATGGAAACCGGATGCCCTTTATCTCTATCTCCCATACCCCCAATCCCAGGCAAGATGCTCCTGCATCATGTTCTGACTCTAAGAGTCAACAGGTAGATGCAGTCTCATTCCCAGCACATGCTGTTGGTCTCCACCGGGGAGCAGACCCTGATGATTGGGGCTCAAATGTGAGAAATAAGGCACCGGGAACCGGGAAAATTCCCACAATGCCCCAGAGAGGAATAATCAAGTCTACTAATCCCACCTGCACTGAGAGAGCCTCCTCTCACTCAGTAGAAATGCCCATTGGATGTACTGCCTAACTGTTCAGTTATGATGCCTGATTTCTCTTAATTAATATATGGACCCCTCAGACCTTAAAACCTTTCTTAAGCTTTAACTGGAGATCTAACTCCCTTTTAGTTATGTGTTTGGGGGGGGAGTACTTTTTTGCTAATTGCTGCATATTCAGATATCACTTTTGATGTGCAGATCTTTCTCTGAACCAGGCACCCCATTGTGTAAGTTTCTGAGGGTGAAGCTCATATTTTTTTAAGTTAGTTTATCTATTTCCTGCACGTCAAGATGAACCAAAGTGTTCCTGAACTTCAAATACCTTATGTAAAAATGCCTCCTAAAATAAGGAAAGAAAAGAACATTGAAATTCTTAATGTTGAAGTTAGCAATGCTGAAGAGCTTCTGTCTTAGAAGAAAAAAAATATCTTTCACTTAGCAATTTTGCCCGTCAGGAAGCCAGTTCTGTGAAGAACTGTGTTCTGTATCTTGGGCTGGAAGCAACCAGAAGCACAACCTGCCAAATATCTCAAGGTTAAAGTGGCTTTACCTCCAGATTGTAAAGTTAGAAAAACATTTTTATTTTGCAGAAAAACTCCATTTTGATGAAAGATGAATTCAGATATTTATTTCTTTGGAAGGAAGCAAGGGATTACAACAAAAGCAGCTGAAGAAAATCCCAGCACACACATCCGTGCCAGCTGCTGGGCCAGGACTACCTACACCTACCTCTTCTGCCTGCCAAGGTCTCCTCACAGTCAAGATTGGTACAGTTGAGGGTGACGAGGATGATGTCCTTGGTACTGAGGCTGGTGTTAGTTTTCCTCTGAAAGTAGGAATGTGCCAGTGGTGGGGACTAACTGGGATAACACCACTGCCACTCAAAGCACAAAGAACCCGTAGCCCTGCACTCCGCACTGGCCAGGAAAGCCTTCCACGCAGAACTGTCAGACTGTAAACCCCAATGTGTTTCGTTCCTGTCATGGTTCTCTCCAGAGCCCCAGCTACCCACCCCCTGCAGCCTCACCCTCATTCCCACCACAGAATCTAAGACCTTTCATCTGGGCAGGGGTGGAGATTCTAAACAAATGTGTTCCATGAACATCAGGTCCCATGGCCTAAAAGGCTCCCAGGGCAAAGTTCTCCCCAAAGTTGCAGATGGAGGAACTGCGGTTGCATATTCTATACCCACAGCCCAACGGATTCTTAGACTACCCATCATCAGGCAGTCTCATGGTTTCAAAGATTCATTATCGCCAAGGACCTGGTTTGAGGTATAAAGACCTTTATTTCACTGTTAATATTTTTCCCTCATAAAAACAGTACTATAATTTGTAACTTAAATATCCCAGCAGTTACTATGATTTGTACAACATACAATGGTTCTATTTCAGAAAAGAAAAATTCAGATAATGAAAAAATAAAAACAAATAAAATCATAAATTGATTCCAACACAATAACAATAAAAATGAGAAAAAGTGCAAAAACTCATGGCTCAAGGGAGAAACCAAAAGAGAAATTTAAAAATTCCTAGAACTAAATGAAAATGAAAACACAACATACCAAAATCTATGAGACAATGATTTATAGCATTAAATACCTACAGCAGAAAATTAGAAATATCCCATAGAAATAAATGAAGGATGCACCTGAATGCTTTAGAACACCAAGAACAAACAACACCTAAAAAGAGTGGAGGAGATAAATAAAATCATGCCTGAAATTAATGAAACAGAAACAAAGACACAATATAAACAATTACTGAAACAAAGACTTGGTTCTTTGAAAATATTAACAGGATTGACAAATCTTTAGCAATTGACCAAAAGAAAGAGAAGGGCAAAATGAATAAGCCAGGAGGACAAAGAGGGAACCACAACAGAGCACAAGAACAGCCAGAAAACCATGAAGGCACACGTTACAGTAAACTGGAAAATCTCAAGAAATGGATACATTTCTACATATCTCTGACCTATCAAAGTTCAATCAAAATGTCATCATTAATTTAAATAGACACACAAGAACCAATGAGATAGACACAGTAATTCAAAATATCCCAAGTAAAAAGAGCCTAGGATCAGAATTCCACCAAAACTTTGAAAATTAATGAATACTAATACTCCTCAAGTTATTCTGTAAACTATAAAAGGAAGAGCACCCCCAAATTCTTTCTCTGACTAACTGGGTTATCCCAGTTAGTCCCCACCATTGGCACATTCCTACTTTCTCTGATACAAAAACCAAACAAATGCCCAACAAAAAAACATAGGCCAGTCTCTCTAATGAACATAGACACAAAAAGCCTCAATAAAATACTTGTTAACTGAATGCAAGAATGTATCAAAAAGATTATCCACCACACTCAAGTCTGGGTCATCCTAGAGATGCAGGGATGGTTCAACATACTTATATCAATAAATATAATACCCCACAAATAAGCAGGCTCAAAGAATAAAAACACAGGATCAACTTATTTTGACAGCATCCAATGTCCATTCACGATAAAGTCACGGAGCATTTAGACATACAGGGGACATAGCTTAACATGATAAAAGCAATATACAACAAGCCCACAGCTAACATACTAAATGGGGGAAAACTCGAAGCATTCCCATTAAAATCAAAACAAAACAAGGATTTCCACTCCCTGTGTTCCTGTTCAATACAGTGCTTGAAGTCTTAGCTAGAGCAATAAGATAAATGAAGGAGATAAAGGAGTACAAACTATAAAGGAAGAAGTAAAAATATCCTTATTTACAGATTATATAATTCTATACATAAAAGACCATAAAGACTCCATGAGAAGATTCTTAGAGTTGATAAATAGATTTATCAAAAGGGCAGGATATAAAATTAACACACTAAAATCAGTAGCTTTCCTGTATACCAACAACAAACTAACCAAGAAAGAAATCAGTGAAATGATCTCATTCTCAGTAGCTCCCACCCTCCCCCCCAAAAAAACCCCATAAATTATCTTGGAATAAATCTAACGAAGGAAATAAAGGACTTTGGTAGTAAAAAAAATTTAAGACATTGAAGAAAGAAATTAAGGAAGATAACAGAAGATGGAAAGACCTCCCATGCTCATGGATCAGTACAATTAATATTGTGAAAATGGCCATCCTACCAAACACATTCTATAAACTGAATGTAATACCCATTAAAATTCCAATACAATTCTTCACAGAAATTGAAAAATATCTCAAATTACATATAGAAACACAAGAAACTCAGGATAGCCAAAATAATTCTGAAGAATAAAAGAACTCCTAGAAGCATTACCATCCCTGAACTCAAATTATACTACAGAGCTATAATATAAAAACAGCATGGCATTGGGCTAAAAACAAACACATTACACAGTGGAATGGAATTAAGTCCAGGCATTTACAACCACCTTATTTTTTGACAAAGGGACCCAAAATATTCACTGAAGAAAAGACATCAGGTTCAATAAATGGTGCTTGTGTAACTGCGTAGTTATATGTAGAAGAATGAAACTGATCCCCATCTCCCACCATGCATAAAAATCAACTCCAAATGCCTCAAGGACCTTAACGTAAGTCTGATACCCTGAATCAGAGAGAGGAGAAAGTAGTACATACATTGAAATTTATCGACCCAGGAAAGAACCTTCTGAACAGGCCTCCTCTATAGCACAGTTGGGTAAGGCCAACAGTTGATAAATGGAACCTGGTCACAGACACTGAGCATCTCTCTGAATAATATTGGGGTTAACTGTTTATAATGGGCCCTAATGAAGTTTACCTTCCAGATACTGAGAAACCTTCCTACCTCTCCCCTTTATAGGAAAAAGTAAAACATGATGGTAATGAAACCACTCCCTAACTGTAAGCTAGAGCCAATTGTTACAGTGGTAATTTCCTACAAAACAGGCATAACTACCCTTTATTAATTGACTAATAGGCATAGGAACTGTGAAAGGATATTTCTCTATCTAGAGCCACATTCAATAGTAAAGTGTTTATAAGTTGTGTAATTAAGCAAAATATATTACTACAGGAAAGCTCTGACATCAGCAATGAATTATTCTGCCTAGGAGATGTTGGCTAGGGGATTCAAACCTGCCCCCCCAAATTATAAAGGCCTTTTGCCTATAAGTGGGATATATGCAAGGAGAAAGGCAGTAAGTCCCTGTTGTCGAAGACCTGGTGTGAGCATGAAAAATGTTATGAGACGTCACTTGCTAGCGTACAACTGGCCTCTGAAATGCTAGAGAGCGTTACCAAAGGCCACTAAAGCAATACAGCAAAATATTGGTCTCCCTGAGACAAGCAAGACTCCTCCGTCAATATCAGCTACACCTCAACAGCCTGGAGATACTGTGCAACAGTGGCAGCCAAGTGTCTATATATATCCCAAATCTATTTGGCTATTAGCTCTCTCCTTGGAGGAATAACTCACAGCGGATGCCACAAGCTTATGTCCTCTAGTGGTTAGGAGATGTTATAAGCCACAATAAGAACTTGTCACCCTTTATAGAGAAACCACAGTTTGCGGATTAGCATACCATCCAAGCATCTGTGTCTATGCTCACAGCTTAGCTTGACATAATAAGTGGTACTGCTTAAATGCCTGTACATCCAATAGCTTGTGCTTTGTTAGTATGACTAAAAAGGGTATCACTGGGAAAGCTGTCAATCCATGAAGGGAAACAACCTGAACAGACTGGAGTCCAAAATGACAACTCCAAAGAAATTAGACTGTTTTCTTCTCACCCACTTGTGCCCCTTTCCCAAAGCCCAGGGAACAAACTGCGGAAGAGGAGGCGTGGTAGATTGTAAGGGCTGCAGAGAGATAGGGGTGAATCGTGAGACTACAGGAATATAGTCTGGACTCCTAACTGATTAACATGCCTGTGCATACAAGCTTCTCCAACTGGACTATGGGAACCTTGGGCTGTTCAAAATTTGGACATAGATACTTGCAAAATGCACCAATTACCTAATTGTCTGACATACTGAGTAACATCAATGTTATCTGCAAACAACTGTGTCATTATATTGTAGAATCCCTTAAAAATAAAAAAATAGAAAAATAAATAAATAAGGACAAGGATTGAAAAAAAAAAAAGAAATTTATCGACCCAGGAAAGAACTTTCTGAACAGGCCTCCTCTATAGCACAGTTGGTAAGGCCAACAGTTGATAAATGGAACCTCCCCAAACTAAAAAGCTGCATTACAGCAAAAAACACCATCATTTGAATGATTGAAAAATGTTTACCATCTATACCTCTGACAGAGAGTTAATATCTAGACATACAAAGAACTTGCTGGGCGTGGTGGCGCATGCCTTTAATCCTAGCACTTGGGAGGCAGAGGCAGGCGGATCTTTGTGAGTTCAAGGCCAGCCTGGTCTACAGAGTGAGTTCCGGGACAGCTGGGGCTACAGGGAGACCCTGTCTCGAAAAGGCCAAAAAAAAAAAAGAACTTAAGAAACTAAACATCAGAAAAACAACCCAATTAAAAAATGGAGTAAAGAGCTAAACAGAGAATTCTAAGATGCAACACAAATGGCTGAGAAACATTTAAGAAAATGGTCAACACCATCAGTCATTGGGGAAATGCCAATTAAAACCACTTTGAGATTTCATGTTACCCAGTCAGATGGCTAAGATCCTAGAAACAAGGACAAATTGAGGTGAAGATGTGGGGAGAGGGGGACTTGGTCGCTGAGGGGCATGAATGCTGGTGTAGTCATCACAGGAATTAGTGTGGGCATTCCTCAACATGCTAGAAATAGATCTATTATGTGACCCAGCCATACCACTCTTGGACATATTCCCCCAAAATTCTACAACTACTATAGAAATATTTATTCATTCATGTTCATTGCTGCCCTTTTCACAATAGCCAAGAAATGGAAATAACTTAGGTATCTATCAACTGACAAATAAACAATGAAAATATGGCACAACAGAATATTATTCAGCTTCCAAAAATGAAATTTGTAAGTAAATGTATTGAACTGGAAGCAATCATCCTGAGTGATGTAACCTAGACAAATAGTACATGTTCTCATTCAAAGTTGAATGATAGCTTTGAATTCTTAGATCCACATGCTTCAATTGGAAAACCCAATGAATTCAGAAAATAAATGGCTGAGGGGGACATGCTTCAGGAAAAGAGAGAGTGAATGTAGTGCTATAAAGGGATTAAAGTAGGCAGTGGGTGGTCCTCCAGAAAAGAGTGGACTTTTGAAATAGAGTGCTTTCTCACATGTGTGATGCTTTCTCACACCTAAGAGCTCTCGCCTGGCTAAGACTGTGAACTTGACTGGTTCTTCTGAAGGAAAAGAAGGGACCAGAAGGCCAATCGCCCTGCCCAATCAGCCAGACGACCTTGACTGGATAAGGGGGAGGGCCAGGGGCATATAAGTGGATGCTATGGGTGGTGGATCACTCTTGCCATTTTGCCATCTTGGGCAGAGGTCACTGAGTCCATGCTGGGACTTTGGATGGATGTGAGGGAAGAGGGATTCGCTGCTCAGCCTGTGAGTGATGTTCACCCCCAGTCACTCTGTAAGCAAGCCTGAATAAACTCACTAATCTTCCCTGGACTGTGCTTTGAAGAGCCTTTCCTTGTTTTGCTTTGGGAACCATGGCAGGGTGTAAGCAGGACACCATGTGTGTGGATACCTCCTGGGAAGAATCTCTGCAACAAGCAAGAAAGAAGAATATTAGAAGAGGAAGGAATGATTGGGATGGGGAATGGGAGAATAGAGTAGAGGAGGGTATATGGGGAGAGTTAACTAACACTACTTTAGAAAAAGCCATATGAAAACCCACTACTATAGACACTTCTTAAAGTATATACATATACATGAATTATAAAAGGAGATTAAAATGAGCTACCTTATGACAGGGGTACATTGCCCCTACTAGACACCAGAGCCTATCAAAGTAAAAGCCAATGTCAGGGATGGACTCTTTCTTTTGAAGTCGTTGACCAGGGATCCCATACATGATCAAAAAATACTGGCCGTTGGCCTCACTCTTGGTTTCCCATCAGAACTTTACATAAGACCCTGCTGCTGAAGACACTCCTTCCATACATGAGCTGTAGAACAGACAAGGAGAAATCAGAGTTGTATTGACTTCAAATCCTCATCTCTATTCTGTAGCTTTCATAGTGCTAGAAGGTGCTATGAATTCTACAAGAATGGAAAATTAATAATTTCCTTACCCAGTTGTGAATCCTGCATGCTTCCACTCTTGGCCTGGTAAGACAGGACCTCTGGTGTGATAATGGCACAGATATTCTGGGAGTAACCAATCACTTTCTGATTAGATTTAAGATCTGCTTCATAAGATGGAACACATTCCTGACATTGATATTGGGCCTAGAAATATCTGGCTAGACAGGCCACAGATCATAGGGGAGAGCTTAATACTATTACTTTGCTAAATAGATAAAGGCTTAAAGTGCCCCTAATGACTTATGTTCTATGGATAAATTAATGTATCTCTAACTCTTACTAGAGAACATTCTTTATGCAACAGATGGTGATGATCACAGAAACCCACAGTTGGCCAACATGCAGGGAATAAGAGATTGCAGAGTGATTATCCCTGAATTGGATGCCCATATTAAACATCTGCCTGCAAAGGCTCAGGGATCATTGTGGTAGGAGAGACACAAAGATTGTGAGAGCCCAAGATGGTGGTGACCATGAGGAAACAGCTTTCCAGACATCTGGGAAGCTACTCACATGAACTCACAGCAGGGGCGACAGCATGCACACGTACTATGTAATCTCAAACCAGAAAGCAGTCCCAGCACGGAGGTGGAGAACTGAGAAACGTCAACCCTACCTGAGGTATCACTGAAAACCAATGGCTCTTGTGAATGAGAGTCAGTCTCCTTTAAGGGCATGCGTCTTGGGAGGTTAACCAGACTGGTTAGATGGACCCACACTAAAGGATATTTTGGAGCACAAATTTAACTCTATAGGCCTTAATATATAAACATATGGGTTTGTGTGCGTAAACATATATATGTATAACATATACATATGTTACATATATTAACATATAACATATGCTATGCGTATGTTATATATAACATATATACATATATGTATGTTTACACACATATTAGAGTAAATGAAATTGGGCAGGGGATGGTATGGAAAAATGCCAATGGGAGGAGCTAAATACCATCAAAATAGATTGTATGGAATTTACAGATATTCAATAAAAAGGAAAAAAGTATGTCTATAAAATTATACATTTTAAATACTTTTGTCTTTGACGCATGGTGTATTTTGTGACCTAGAACCTAATTGTGTGATATCATATTTTCCAAAAACTTTCAGAATTACTTTATGGTATTTTATCTGTCAATTTTTGTTACCTTATGTGTCCAATATTCAGCTTTATGTGTCCATTAAAAGAAACCCGGCTTAAAGATGGTTCTTAGCTGCCCTGCGGGTGCTGGGAATCTAAACTGGGTCCTCTGCAAGAGCAATCAGTGCTCTTAGCTGCTGAGCCCTCTCTCCAGCCCCAACCAACAATATACTGGTAATCAATTCATCATTTACCATCCACATTTGGTAGACACAGAACATTTTATCCCAGATAATAGATTTTTTGTAATTTAAGACACATTCTCGGTTGTAGAGTTTTGTGGGTTTAAGACCAAGGTAATTGGATGGGCAACTGAATAGAAAGCTATAATTTGTCCCTCCCTTCAATAAAGATTCCTAACTGTGGAAGGAGAGGTTGAAGAGAAGATCAAGAGATGTTGTCACAATTTTTTCTTTGTCTATCTTGTGCTGCTATAACAGAATACCCAAGTAATTTATAAAGAATAAAATTCATTTCTTACAATTCAGAGGCTAGTTAAGTCTAAGGAAGAGAAGCCTACATCTATCCCAGGACACCATCATCCCACGGACAAATGTGAGAAAGGCAAAACACTGAAAGAGAGTAACAAGGGCTGAGCTTGTTTCCCTGACACTTCCAATAAAATACTTTATATATTACATACATACACTAATACACACATACACTAAGAGCCTATACATTACATACACACACTAATACATATGCTAATATTCTTTTTTAATTAATTAATTAATTTATTTATTTATTTGTATGAATGTACTGTCTGCATGTAGGTTTGTGCACCCATGTCATGCAATGCTGTGGAGGTCAGAAGAGGGTCTCGGATTCCCCTGGAACTGGAGTTCTCCTGGAATTGGAGTTACAGACGGTTCTCAGCCACCATGTGGGTGCTGGGGATTGAACCTGGGTCCTCTGTAAGAGCAGTCGGCGCTCTTAACTGCTAGGCCATCTCTCCAGCCTCACATATGCTAATATTCTATGCATTACATACATACACTAATAGTATATTCATTGACAACACTAATACTCTATACATAAAAGTCTTCAACATCACTTCATTCAGTGTTTAGTTCCCAGAACAGGAACTTTGGGGGACACATCCAATACAGCAGGCCCATAATATAGGGTTAAATATGGTCCAAAAGAGAGGAAGTAAGCAAGCAAGTGAGTCAAGATCCACCTTCCTGCCTTACTATTACACACTATCTTTGTATTAACATCAGAAATGTATGTGTGCACCCTGCCCATGCCCTCTATAGACCATCATTTCAATTCTAGTGATCACAGCTTCACCATTCTTCCCCTTAGCATTCAGTGAAAGCTTTCTAACATCAGCAGACAGCACTTGATCAGGGAGCCCTCAGTGGGAAGACACATGTATGCCTCATTTATAACTTGGTGGCTCTATTGAAACAAGCTCTTCCTTCTAGTTGTGAAAGAGGCATAGGACACTGAGAGCGGAGAAGGGCAGTCGCAGTATTTCCTCAAGTACATTCTCCTGTCAGCACTGGGTGTCTGCAGGCTAAAACAATCCCTCTCTTGCAGGACACTGGTAAAACCATTGATCACCTTCCTGTTCTGTCTATTCCTTCTTGCTTTCCATCACAGGATTTGTCTCTTCCCTACCACTTAAATACTTGCTCACTGATAGGTCATCACAACCTTCCCTGTTTCCTTTCTACTCCTCAAATGGCACATAGACATCCATGCTGCTACATCTGAGGAGCTGTCATAAATTCTGCCATAGATACATCATTTTTATTTTTTTTATGTGTATGCGTGTTTTCTTACATGTAAGTGCACCATGTGCATGCAGTGCCTGGGGAGACCAGAAGAAGGTGTCAGATCCCTGGAACTGGATCCACCATGTGGGTACTGGGAACCCATCTCTGCTCCTCTAGAAGAGCAGTCAGTGCTCTTCACTGTTGAGCCATCTCTCCAGCCCTCGGATGTATATATTTCAAAGGTTCCATTGTACTAGGCATGGTGTTGCATAGCTATAATCCCAACACTGAAGAAATGGAGGCAGTTGGAACATAGTTCAAGGCCAGCCTGTGCAACACTGCCTCACAACAAATGAAAATGTTGCTATTTAACTGCAGATGAGAGAGAACTATAACTTGCCTTATGATTCAGGAAGATTCAGACACATTCCCAGAGAGTGACTGGCAGACAACCCTGAACAAATACAAGGGAACAGTAGCATATAATCACCCATAAGAGATGGTGGCTGCTTGTTAGAAGACCGGCTGGTGTGGATAATTATTTAGTGACTACAGTTTTGTTTTGCTTGTTTGTTTGCTTATTTTAGAACAGGATCTCCTAGTAGCCTCAGCTAGCCTAAAACTTGCTATATAGACCATGATAGACTTGATGTCTCAGAGATCCTCCTACTTCTGCCTCCCAAATGTTGGGACTAAAATTGTCCAACACTATGCCCAGCTCTGTGGATATTTTTTTCAGTAATTTACCAAGGTCTTTCCAAACTCTCTCCATAGTAGCATCAATAAGATGGGTTCTTGATCAGTGGTTCTCAGAGACTTTCTCCAACTGGCTCCCTCCCTTAATGTGGCAATGCGAAAGCCAGTCCATCCTGCATTAGAGCCAAATGACCCAGACACTGAGTGGGTTTCTTCCCAATAATCCTAATTTTATTTTTTCCTTGAATTGAAATGTAATGAACCATTTTCCAAGTCTTAGGCTGAATTGAACTTTATTGTTTAACAAGGAACTCTGCTTCAACTTTATAGTAACAATAACTTTCTTAGTATTTTCATTACTTGAGCATAACAGAGAAAACCAAAAGGACAAGTGCATTCTCAGGTCATTAACGTCAGTGCCGGTGTCTGTTGAATACTCCTGAGATGCCTATAATTGCCTCCAGTAATGCGCACCTTGTCATGTTTTGTTGCCGAAGCTATTAGTGACTCTTCACTGTTTCTTATCAGTCTCCCACTAGTGACAACAGCACTGGGTTTGTTGCAGCCCTGACATTTGCAACATCATTAGTGGCCGAAGACTAGACAAGAAGCAAGTCCTTTAAGGTTTAAGAAAGTAATATTTACAGGCTGAATAGTAGAAAGGGGAGATTATTTCCCATGAGGTATATCCATTAATTTCCATCCTTACTACTCCAAAGCCTATGTTTGGTGACTTGGATTCATTTCCAGCACATTCCTTACATGCATTGTTGTAGGCTCTCTTTCTCTCTCTCTCTCTGTCTCTCTCTCTCTCTCTCTCTTTCACACACACACACACACACACACACACACACACACACACACACACACACACATTGCAGATGTCCAGAAGGGAGTCTTTTGTCAAACCAATGTACCATGAAAAGCCAACATAGACCCAAAGCACTTCGAGACTACCTGGCACATTTATTCACTGGTGATCAGCTGGGCATCAAGTGCATTTGTGCTGTCAGAGAATCTTTCGGGTGCTGAGTTGAGCAAGGTGTGAATGCACAGAGTGGGGAGGTGACTTCCTTTTTCTGAAGAGACTTTCCATAAACTATTTCTCAAGCTCATTGACACATGGAAGCTGTAGTGGTTCACATCACTGACAGTGGGTCCTGTCTTTTACTTTTTGTCTTTTGTTCCTGAATGTGGTCTTTGCTGTGGACTAAATAGTGCAATATTCCATCACAAAATTGGGAGATCTAAAAAAAAACCTTCCTTGCAGATCCATGTGCTTCATTTTTACCTCCTTTTACCTCTAAAAAAAAGAATACTTTTTACTTCCATAAGAATGTGAAAAAGAAGCATAATTTCATGGTTTTAAGAAAACCTTCAAATTCTTAATGTGCCATAGAAGTTTTAAACGTATCATACATTCACCTAACAAGAGAAAAATTTCTGAAAATGATGATTATGAGACTGAGGTGGGTGGGGGAATGGGAGTATGCAGGAGATAGAGACAGAGGTGCAGAGGGCACATCAGTAAGGTGCTGGGACTCATGGAACTTGAGAGCCTTTTAATGAATAAAAAGAAGAGGGTTGCTCAGTTTTAACATAATCACTGATATGAGTTTATTATTAAATAGCAATTCATTGAGAAGAGTTAAGGATTATTGACACTGGATAAATAACATCAGTAGTATTTTTCTGTCAAATTCTTTTCATGAATCTTATATGAAGATCTTGTTTCTGTGTCAAATATGTTATGCCAGTATACTAGACAGAAGTTCTAGTAGGTGTAGGGAACTACTGTATTGGTTCAAATGCCTGAGTACTTCATAAGGAAATAGGCACCCAAAGTGACTTTAACAATTGTAACATCCCAGCTACATGTCAATGTCTGAGGCAAAATAGTTACAAGGCTGGTGAGTGTCCTGTTTAGGGAAGGGTGGCCACTCTTCCTGCATTCTGTTTCACCCTCACGGTTCTCTCCTGGACTCTAAGTAGGTGTTACCATGCTGGATAGCAATGTCCTCGCAGACTCCATATGAAAGCACAGAGAGCACTTTATTTCTTTGTAGTCTTTTCATCAGATGGAAAACTTTCACCAGAAGGCTCTCAGATGACACAGCCAGTCCCATAGGCCAGGATTAAGTCAAATGTGCACCCTTTCTGCAAGGGAGACTAGAAAAGGCTGTAATGGCCTTTTCCAGCTGCTCCACTGATGAACAAGCGCTATTGAAGCAGCCTGCAACAGACAATCAAACTAACCAGCCTGCCTGTTTCCTCTTTGGTCCAAAATGTAAAAAAAAAAAAAAATCACTTGTTAAAAATATGTAGTGTGTCTCCCCCGGGCTGGTTTGCACATTTGCCGCCAGCTCCATTTGGGCTCCTCCCTTCCACATGCTTGCTTCACCGCCTGTTCTAGTCCATTCATTCGCTGGTGCTGGTGGGTGTCTTCCAGGGCACTTAGAGAATGGCGGAAATGGCCTAAGACTTGGCAGATGAAGTTCTGGGTCCGAGAATCTGCCCTGCCCTTCATTGCCATGTTGTCATAAGCAGGGCTTTTGGTCTTAAGCGCCTTCTGTAAAGAGGAAATAACAAATCCCTGCCCTGCCTATTTCTGGAAGTAATTGTGGAGGCCAAATGAGGTAAGATGTGTGAAGCTGTTTTGTAAACTGTCAGGCACCACGCATATTAAAGGCTGCTGTGACATCCTAGGATCCTGTTTGCACTCATAAACACCTACACCTCCAATCTCCTTGTCTCATCCACTACACTGAGGTCATTCTGAAAAGAAAAGTTTTTTGTGTGAGTCATAAAGTTCCAAATACTGGCTGGAAAGAATCCAGAGTGTTCACAAGTAAAGAGTACACACAGCTGCACTTCAGAATCAGAATGAAGGACACACTGGCTTCTCTCTCCTTTGGGCTGTAGAGCCCTGGAGAGATCTCCACAACTAATTAGTTGAACAGGAGCTATCTGCAGTGGAGTGTGCTGTGAACTCGGAGAAGAGGCTACAAGCCATCCAACTATTTGGACCCGTGCACTCTTTTTTTGGAGAGTTCCACCTGCATCCCACTTTTTTCCATAGTTGAGTTCACTTGACACACTTAGCTTGTTTCCCAAGATCTGGGTGCTTTTTATAGTCTCATGCCTGGGTCTTTGGAGCAGGACTAACTGGAAACAGTATTACTAGTTGCTTTTTTTCTGTGAACACTGTTAATCATCTTTCTGTCGCTGGGACAAAAATATCTGAAAAAGTGACTTAAAAGTGCCTGGCCCTGTGCATTTGAGCCTGTGGAAATGTACAACATCATGGCAGGGAATACACAATAGAACAAAGCAGCTTACCGCATGGTGTCCAGGAATCCAAAAAGAGGAGGAAGAGACCAGATCTCAACGTCTCCTTTGAGTGTGTGACCCTAATCATCTAATTCCTTCCCACTAAGGCCTCACCTTCAGAGGTACCTACCACCTCCCAAGAATGCCACAGGCTGGAGAGTATGTCTTTAATATATGAGCTCTGGGGGGGGGGTGGTGCATGTAAGGTCCAGATAAGAACATTTACCTGTGATATTCTTGAAACACACACACACCACATACAGGCATGTACAGAGAATAGCACATTCTATAAAGACTGAGACGGGGCCTGGCCACATGCAATACAGTGGGTAGTTATAGAATACTCCTCGACTCTAGTTCAAGACACTACATAGAATCTCCAGAGGATTAGACCTTTAGACTCAAAGTCAAAGCAAACAGAGTGAATCCAGGCAGCACTGAAAAGAACGTAAAGGAGCCTTAGAGGACAGCCTCATGTTTCCAAGTGGAAATGCTGAGCACAGACAAAGTTTAAGCTAAAGCAGCAGAGCCCCACTGAAGGAAGGGGAGCCAGTGCAGACAGATGCAGTACAGAGAGCAGAGAGGTGACGGGAATTGAGGTTGGGGGTAAATGTGTTCAATATTAGGCTCTTGTTTTCACAGGCCTGCTTGGAGGGAAATGTAATCTCTCCTTTCCTTTCTCCTTCTCATTCCCTTAAGAACCTTGATGTCCCTCTAATAGCTCCTTCCACCCACCAAATATTTCTATCTGGGAAAAAATCTAGAAGAATTATGGTTTAGACGTTGTTTTCTATCAAAGAAATTTCATGAACATGAGGAGGCATCACATTCCCAAACAAACTGAAAACCCACGGGACTGCAACACACCTGCATCTCCGCTCTCGCTATGTGCTGTGTTGGTCATGTGGACAGTCATACGGCCGCTCTTCACTTCTGTAGCTGTGTCCCTGGTAAGAAAATCCTACCTGTCATACTGAGATCACAGAGCCCAAGCTCTGTGGTGAAAAGGATACTCACCCCACTTCTGCTGCCTCTGGCTCCTCACAGCTCCCAAGGACAGTCTCACCAAGTGGCTGATGACTCCCTGAGTTGAGGTAACCTTCAGGACATTCTGTCCCTCCTGAACCAATCTCCCTCCTCAGCAGTTCCCAAATACACAGCACTCGCTCTGGCCTGGTGATCCAGCCCACTGGTACGCTACATTTTTACCTGTGCACTTCATACTCAAGAGAGTTGTAGAGCCATCAGAACCAAAGATGCACTTGAACCATTTCCTTTCACAGTAGGGGAACTCATTGGCAAGCATATAAGGATCCCTGGTGGTGGCTAATATTGGGCACCAATTTGACCAGAGTAAGAGATGTCCAGGACTAGTGAAAAACATCTCTGTATGTGTGTGAAGGAAGTTCCACTGAGAACTGCTTATGGGCCAGTGACTTGGGAGCAAGATGCATGCACTTTCCAACAGGCCGCCCAATGATGGATAGAAGCTGGGGGGCAAGGGGGAAAGCAGTCATGCATGCATGCAGCCCCCCTTCCTTTTCCAAGTGAGTACCTGCATGGCTGTTGACATCACACTCTAGCTTCTTTGGCCTTTCAATGTGGACTTACTACTAGAGACTCTCTTCCATATCTTCGGCCTTGGATTGAGACTGCTGAGTTATCTAAATTGAACAGCTACTGGTACTCTGTGCTTCCAGCATACAGATGGCACCATTGGACTACCCAGTCCCTGTCCTACAAGGCAATCCAGCAAATAATTTCCAGCAAATAATACAGAGATGCATTTTGTTGTTCTGTCTCTCTGAAGAATCCTCATTAACACAAGCCCAAGATTGAATTCTGACCTAATTCCTTGTCTTCCCCATGGGAACTCAGATAAACCACTGCCTCTTTGAATAGGATGTGATTTCTGAAGGCGATAAAAGAAAAAGTTGGCAGCAGACTACAAGACATAGGTGTAGGAAAAGACTTCCTAAATCAGACAGCAGCTGCCCAAGAATTAAGGTCGACAATTGACAAATGGGACCTCATTAAACTCAGAAGCTTCTGTACATCAAAAGAAACAATCAAGGAAGTGAAGAGAAATCCCACAGAGTGGGAGGAAACCTTCACCACAGATACATCTGACAAAGCACTGAAATCCAGAATATATAAACTACTCAGAAAACAAAGAAGAAAGAAAACAAATGACCCACTCAATAGATGGAGCAAAGAGTTGAACAGAGACTTCACAAGTGAGGAGTTAAAGATGGCTGAGAAACACCTCAAGAAGTGTTCAACATCACTAATCCTTAAGGAAATGCAAATCAAAACCACTTTATTTTTATTTTATTTTATTTATTTCTGTATGTGTGTCAATGTACTGTCTGCATGCAGGTCTGTGCACCCGTGTCGTGCAATGCCGCGGAGGACAGAAGAGGGTGTCGGATTCCCCTGGAACTGGAGTTCTCCTGGATTGGAGTTTTAGATGGCTCTCGGCCGCCATGTAGGTGCTGGGGATCGAACCCGGGTCCTCTGCAAGAGCGGTCGGCGCTCTTAACCGCTAGGCCATCTCTCCAGCCCCCAAAACCACTTTAAGATATCATCTTACTCCAATAAGACTGGCTAGGATCAAGAAAACAAATGATACCAAGTGCTGGAGAGGTTGTGGGGAAAGGGGAATACACATCCACTGCTGGTGGGAATGTAAACTCATNAAAGAAAGGGAGTGCTCTGTGCCCTTCAAAACCTAAGCAAATGTGATGAACCCTGTCCAAGGTTCATAGGCCCAGACCTATAATTAGTGCATAGAGACAGAGACAAAACCTTGATGTAATAGTCTAGTTTTCAATAGGGTTTATAGATGTGGACAGCAACAAACTACTAAAATTAGTAGGAAGCACAGAAGCAAGAATCTAGCCACAGTAAAGAACAGTAAGATTCCTTTAGCTATGACTTTTAATTATTTTTAGTTTATCTAAAACAATCAGATAAGCAAAGCAGGAGAACATTTGTAGTGTGCTCTTTGCTCCTGCTTAATCTTAGAAGCTTCATCTGCACCTTCATATAAATAAATTATATATATATATATATATATTTAGACAATGATGCCACCCATCCTATCTGCCCCCTCACCTGAAGACATACTTTGTGAAAGTGTCATTTGTGACTCTGTGATTCTGAGATATGAGTCTTTGGGCACTTTCAGATGCTCAAATCCATGTTCTTGAGGGCAGCTTCCCAGCATTCCAGGCAGAATACCCTCCACCCTATGCTGCTCTAGTGCTTCATCAGGTCCCTGTTATCTACCTATGCAGCGGAGCATCCTTGCCAGGTCCTGGAGCCAAGGCGCCCTACATCTCTCACCTTCAAATCCACAAGGCCCAGCAGCGGCCCTGCCTATTGTATTTGTGCAAGAAAGACTTGGCTGAATGAGACTCCCCCGGTAGTGAATTTATTCAAGATTGTTTTGCCTTTAAGCAGGCCATCATTGGCTCAGAGTTTGGATAACTTTTAGAAACTTTGTGAAGGCTGGATCCACAGTGCCAGAAGGTAAATCCAAGAATATGAGAGGATGGGGCTGTCAGATGTGGTGTGGACCATTTGGTATTAAGTTTTCCTTGTCTTTCAGCCTGTAAGGTAAAGGTAGTCTTATTCTTTATTTCTCTTCTCTCCTAAAACTGTATCCTGAAGATATTTATAATTGAAACACTGAAATTAAAAACCAGCCACATGATCATATGGTTGCATTCACTGCAAAAAAAAAAAAAAATCAATAAATTACACCAAAGCTTGCTCAGGGCTCTATTAAATGCACAGTGTTCTACCCCCAGGTTCCAAGAAGCATAAACAAGATACTTTCATTGTAGAGCAGAGGAATGTGGAGCAAGCAGCTAGACCAAAATTTTTTCAGAAGTTTTAACTTTCTCTTTCAGTGTGATCTCAAGACAAAATGCAATCCAGCAGTTAAAAATGGAACAATTTAAAGGTGTTTGATCCCAAAGCATGAAACATGCAAAAATGTAGTTTGAAGACTGTCAGACTTGTGGTTAGATTTGCCAGCCATTCTTGGGCACTTTCTAAAGGGAAGTATTGCTGGGATTCAGCTGAGCCAGGCAAAGTCCCAATGATATTACCATTGCTTGATCCACTGCTTTTCATAGTAAGAAGAACATCCTGTAATGTTTTGCAATCATATTGCACAATGTTGTGTCTTAGGACGTGGTTTATTAAGGAGGAGACTGACATGTTTCTCTGTATGATAAAATACTTATTGCTAAAAGCATTTAGTCCAGATGGAATGTTACAAATCATTCTAAATGCTATAGAGAGTTAAAATAAATAGGTTGTCTGTACCTCTAATCAAGTTGCCATTCTTTAAATAAAATTGTCTCCTGAGAGGAATGTGCAGCTTGAAGTTTGGACGATGTGTCTCTGCTTCTGCTTGACAAAAATCAGAATTCTTTTTTATCACATGCAGTTGCTAAAGTTCAAGAAATAATTTGTGAAACCATAATGGACAGGCCAGCTTCCATTATTGCAACTTCCAAGTGTCCTTTCATTAAAGTGTGAACCTTAGGTACAAAGGGGCTGTATGACTGCTTCAATGTCTCCCCAGTAGTAACTAGAAAAGGTGGTGTCTAAATGATGTAAGGTCGTAGCCCACCTAAGTCAGGAATTCCAGGAAGCCAACTGAGGCAGAAGTTCCAAGAAATAATTACCCTGGACTGTGCTTCTGAAATCCAAGAAAAGTTGCTGCAACATCCTACAATTATGCGTCATTGGAGACCAGAACCAGACCTCAGTCTCTCTCGAGATGCTCCTACTGAGACCAGTCACAGGTCCCAGTTTTTTTCAAGATGCTCCTTCTGATACCAGCCACAGACCCACCCATCCCCATTTTCTCACCCCCACCTCCTTGAAAACTCACTTCCTTGTGCGCCTAGTTATAATACTGCCATTGGGGGACATTCTAATGCTGGTCCGCCTAACGCCGACACAGGCAGGTCAGCCACCATGCCTAAAATAAACCCAACTTCCTTTTTAACAGAGTCCTGACATTTTCTCCTTTGGGCTCCCCTCAACATGAACCTAACAAATGAGATCTTACTAACTCCAAAGTTCATGGATGTCCCTTTATGGATGAAGACCCTGCAATTGAGTGAGGTTTAGACCAGGACTAGTTCTATTGCAGAGGTGGAAGGCACCTCAAGGAAACCTGATTCCTATCTAGGGTTTCCCCTAGTCCAGGGCCATGCTGCCTCCTGAATTCATCTGCAGTTCTGAAAATGGGATAGTAACCTCATCCTTTTCCAGGATGCACCCTCTTTGGACCTTTGGGCTTGTTAGGAGTTCCACAGAATCTTGAGTATTGAGAGGTAAACGCTTTGTGATGCTTCAGTTGTCAGCTTGACACAGAGAGTCACTCGGGAAGAGAGAACATCAGCTGGAGAATTTCCTCCATCCGAGTGACCTGCCGTCTTGTCTGTGGGATATTTGCTTGATTGCTAATTGAGGGAGGAGGGCCCAGCCTTTTGTGGGAGGTGCCATCCCTTGGTAAGGCTTGGCTTGTAAAAGAAAGCTGGCTAAGCAGCAGCCGGAGTGGTCAAGCCAAGAAGCAGCTTCCTCCGTAGTGGTTTCTGCTTCAGTTCCTGCTTTAGTTCCTGCTTGAGCTCCTGCCTTGATTTAGCTCAGTGATGGATTGCGACCTGGAAGTGTTAGCCACATAAACCCTTTCCTCCCCAAATTGCTTTTGGTCATAGTGTTTATTACAACAGAAAGCTAACTGGAAGGGACCCTGTTACTGCCAGGTTGCCACCAGTCAAGCCTGTGCTGGGGTCAAAGGCCTTACTGCTATGTGAGCTATAGAGGCCACCTGAGTACTTCTGGGGTTGTCTACAACACTGTGGGAATCTTAGCTGAGGCTCTGCGGCATCCGTGTTCCTAAGGCCTTGACCAGCCCTGGCCTCACAGAGCTCTTCTCTTGAGCACTTCCCATGGATTTCATAATAAATGCATTTTGGCAGTTTGCTCTGTGTCTGCACAGGGGCAGGTGAGATGGACATGTGAAAAGGCAGATACAGGCCCTGCCCTCGGATGTAAAAATAAAAGCTGACAACACTTGTCCGAGATCCTTCTCATGCTGTTACTTGATGTGCTCCGTAGTCAGTACACCTAATGCCCAATCTTACAGATGAGGACACTGAGGAAAACACAACTATAATTTTCTCATGAACTAATCTGGGACCCAGATAAGAGGATAAGCCTTGCCAATCTGGAGGGGTAGACACTGAGCCCTAGAGAAGGTATGGTGACAGGGTCTAACCTCAAGGCTTTTAACTTAGTCTCAAAGATCAGGAAAAACTTCCTAAAGACCACAGAATGTGTTAGAACTGGCCAGGGAAAGGAGAGGGACAGGAGTCTGATACAGCACGTGGCAGGGGTGGCACTGGGCACCCCAGGTCCTGGGAAGCATCAGTGTGAAGATGTGAGAATGAAGACAAAGCCTCACATAAGAAAGATCACCTGGGCCTGTTACCCTGGCCTGAGATCTGCCTCACCAATAAGAAGCAGAGGCTCTTCAAAGCCCCACCCATCATCTAGACCGTTAGCCTATCAAAGGCAGGCATGCCTGATTAGTGTCTTCTTTCTTCACACTTTCCTCCCTTTGCCTCAGATGAATTCCAGGTGTCTTGTTTTTATGTCCAGCTCTGATGATGAAAGGAATTAGGTGAAAGTAATCTTCTTGTCTCTGTAACGTTTTCCACAGCAAGACACTGAACTGACAGCCTGCTAGTCTCGTCCAGACACATAAACTGGCCCTGCATCCTCCACGAGCCCTGCCCTCCTTTCAGCCTGTTCTGAGAACAGTGGCCCCAGAAAAGGGCACTTGGAATCTTTCCCCTCTGAGCACGTCATCCAAAGAATCTTTTCTTTCCTTATTTCTCAAGTTGGGCCTGTGGGTGGCCAGCTGTATGCAAGGGTACTAAACCCCAAGTATAGTTGAAAATTGAAAAACAGAAGACTGGACAACTTACTCAATAGGCCTTAACATATATGACAGAATACATGAATCTAGTAGGGAGCTATAAGGGTGATGCAGATAAGGGATGGGGTCTAAATATGATCAAAATATATGAGCCAGGCATGGTAGCACACGCCTTTAATCCCAGCACTCAGGAGGCATAAGCAGGAGAATCTCTGTGAGTTCAAGGCCAGCCTGGTCTACAGAGCAAGTTCCAGGACAGCTGGGGCTACAGGGAGACCTTGTCTAAAACAAACAAACAAACAAACACACACACACACACACACACACACACACACACTGAAATTCACAAAATCCAATAAAAATTGCAAATATTCATGCACTTTTCAACAGATAAAAAACATAAATTAGAGCTTTAAAAGCTCTTCAACGTTTAGTGAATTACCAAAATAGTCTCCTAACATAGGAAAACTCAAGAATGAGATGACTGATGCGAATTTTCTTAAAGACAAACTTGCATTGTATAACATTAACCCAATACATTAAAAATCCAAGCAAAGCTGGGTGTGGTGGCACATGCCTTTAATCCCAGCACTTGGGAGGCAGAGGCAGGTGGATCTCTAAGTTCAATGCCAGCCTGGCCTACATAGGGAGCTCCGGGCCAGCTGGGGCTAAAGGGAAACCCTGTCTCAAAAAAACAAAAAAGAATTTTTTTTCAAGTAAAACATTCACTGAAACAAAAGAATTTTGGGAAGTTCTCAATTTTTTAATACTCAGCTGTTTTTTTTCAATGTCTTTCTCAAACTCATATCATTTATATGCAGTAACTATTAAAAATCTGAAGAATTTCAAAAAGGGGGCTGGAGATGTGGCTCAGTGGCTAAGAGCACTTATTGCTCTTGCAGAGGATCTGGGTTCAGTTCCCCACACCATGCGGCAGCTAACGACAGTCCAAAACACAAGTGTCAGGGAACCTGAGCCCTTCTCCTGACCTCCTCAGGCATTACACGACTTGGGTGCACTTACATACATGCAGGCAATACACTCATACACATCAAAACTAAATAAATAAAATATTTTTTAATTTCAACATCCAGATGTCTGATTTCATGAGAGACATGAGCTTTGAGGTATGATACAAACAAGGATACTTTGGAATTCAGAACTATTTTATTTTAAACTATCATAGAAACTTATCAGAACTTTTGACTGACTGGTGCTCAGTATATTTTCAGGCAGTTGAGCATTTATTTTGGCTAAAATAAGGCACAAATTGTATGGCTAGTTCTATTTCTCTTTCTATCCCTTTTTATATACATTGGTTATTATTAGTCTACTTTTCCATTGTTTAACATGGATAATAAATAACAGTATGCTTTCTATTTCTAAGTGGCAATAAATTTCCAATTTTCATATCTTTGTGTTTCCTTTAGCCAATAAAGATATGACTCTCTATATATAATATTATATATAAATGGAAGATGAATTGGGATTAAAATTAAAATATATGGCCCTGTACAAATGGCTCAGTGCTAGCTGTAAAGTAGCTCCATGCAAGTATGAGAGCCTGAGTTTTGGTCCCAGCACCCACAAAAATGCTGGTCGGGGGTAGCACACATCTGTAACCCTAGCACTGCAGGGGTGGGGGTTCAGGTGAGGGGAAACAGATCCAGATGGCTCACTAGGCAGCCAGTCTATCTAAAACTCAGAGCTTTAGGCTCAGCAAGAAACTTTGTCAAAAAATAAGGTGGAGAGGTAGAGGAAGATTCCCAATGTCAACCTCTGGCTCCCTCATGCACACACATAGACATGCACACTCAGGCACACACATGCAGATGCACACATTAAATAAGTAATAGTAAAACATTTTCCAACCAGGGATACGGTTTCCCATCAGAACAGTGCTTGACATGCCAATGGCTGTGCATTCCTGTAACCCCAGAGCTGGGGAGGTGGAGACTGGAGAGTCTTGGGAGCTTGCTGCTCAGCCAGTCTGTCTAGATTAGGGAGTTTCAGGTTCTTGTCTCAAAAACTAAGGTGGAAAGTGATTAAGGAGACACCGTATGTCAATTTGGGGAACCCATGTGTGCATACACCTGTACATATACGTGTGCAAACAAAGAAACAGTAAATCATGGCAGTGCTTTTCCCACTTCTTTAACTCTGCAGTCATAATTCATAAAATTGAGTCATTATGCCAGGTTGGCTTCAGCATGCCTACCCGGGTGCTCACTCCTCCTCCTCTGTCCTTCTCTCTCCTCTCCTTTCCAACATGTTTTCATTCAGCAGTATTATTTGGGCTACTGCTTTGTACTAGTCTGTGTCTTAAACCCCCATGTAAGCATGACCATCCCTCTCCTCCATCAACTACTAGACAGATGCTAAAACAGCCTTTGGGCACCTGACAGAAGCCAACACCTCACTGCCAGCCTCTGCAATCCTCTGCGCCCTCATCCCCTGACAAGCACCTGAGGAAAGCCCATGACCCATGATGAAGCTTGCTCTTAGAGTGTCCTTCCTTCCCTCCAGGCTGCACACACACACACACACACACACACACACACACACACACACTCATTTTTTGTTTGTTTTACTTTTTGTCTTCTTACTAAGATCTCAAGTTTTATAACTGAAGTACAATTTCTCATGCCTTATTAATTATTTATTTCTGGTTTTACTTTCCTTTTGGATGTTTAAGGCCACACATTTAGCCCAGATTAACTAAGGTTTTTGTTTTCTCAAATACATACTCGGTTTTTACCTTTCACCTCCAAACTTGGTAAAAATTGGTTCTCCAGACCTCTTTAAATACAATTTTTAAATATTGGCTTCAAGATTGAATAATGCCTAAGATTAAGGGCTCTTAAGGCTTTTACTTTAAATTGTTCTAAAAATGTCCTAGTGAGGCAGCTTCATGACCAATAACTGCTTTTGCAAAACATGCTGCATTCTGTGCTATCATTGTGGAACCCCATCAGCAAGAACTTGGGTGGTCTCTCATTCCTATGAGTTTCCAGTCTCTCAGTTTTGCTACCTGGTGGCTATTTCTTTTCTAACACAGAAACAGAGCTTCCTTGGGTCTCTGAGTTTAACCACAAAGGCAACCTTGCCTACAGTTCATACTCCCTGCTTCTACGACTACCATCCAGCATGGCTGACATGGGAATGGACTTTGGAATTCAGGTTTCCGTAAACCATGGAAGGGGTGCTGCTCAAGAGAGTCCGACTACCATGCAGTATGGCTGACATGGGAATGGACTTTGGAATTCAGGTTTCCATAAACCATGGAAGGGGTGCTGCTCAAGAGAGTCCCAGCTCCCTTCCTAACTACAGGTCAACAAAACCCAAGGCCAGTGGAATTCGTGCTCAGCTTGACCTCAGGCTGTCACAGATATGTTTCCCATAAGGAGCTAGGTCTTGGTTAAAATTCTCCTCTCAGCCCCAGACTCTGACAAAACAATGGTTTGTGAAGCCTCAGTCCACCTCACACAGTCCAGAATTGGGCTGTCCCAGCCTGGAGGAATTACAACTTCTGTGTTCCTCTGTGTACCATGAACTCCACTTACCATTTTATAGCTGGAGGATTTGCTTTTTAATAAAAATTATATTTGGGGTTATTCCCGGACCTGAGGCCTTTTGTGCGGGACCCGGGCGTGGGCCAGAGGGTGGAGAGTGGGACAGGGCCAGAGTGGCTGCACCTTTGGGGCGGCTACCAGAAGTCACCTGGGCAAGTAGCTTTGGCGCTGGGTTTTTCCCGGGCCTGAGGCCTTTTGTGCGGGACCCGGGCACGGCCAGAGGGTCCGGAGATTAGGACAGGGCCAGGCGGCTCACCTTTGGGGAGGCTACCAAGAAGTCACCTGGGCAAGTGCTTTGGAGCTGGGTTTTTCCCGGGCCTGAGGCCTTTTTTTTTTTTATTTTTTATTATTTATTTTATTTATATGGTATGAATGTACTGTCTGCATGTAGGTTTGTGCACATGTCGTGCAATGCCGCGGAGGTCAGAAGAGGGTGTCGGATTCCCCTGGAACTGGATTTCTCCTGGAAACTGAATTACAGACAGTTCTTAGTCGCCATGTGGGTGCTGGGGATTGAACCGGGTCTCTGCAGAGCAGTTGGTTGCTCTTAAACACTAGGCCTATCTGTCCAGCCCCGTCTGAGGCCTTTTGTGCGGACCCGGGCGCTGGCAGAGGGTCCGGAGAGTCGGAGGACAGTGCGGTGCGCCGGGCATATGACAAGCATATCATCCACCCCCCCACCCCACCGCACCCCCTGCCATCCGTGAGAATCCAAGTTGACTCCTTTTTTTTGAGAACGGTTAGAAAGAAGAGAAGAGTGCTTTGGCTTCCAATATCCAATATAGCAAAAATTGAAAAGTAGACAAGTCCAACTACTCATAAACAAGGAGGAAAGGGAACAAAAAAAAAAAGGCAATCTCTGAGGAGGAGAGCAAAACCATCCGCTATTTGTGATCTAAACCACAAGGGGAAGCCCACAGCCAGGGCACGATGAAGGGACAACATGGGAAAGGCAAGAAAATCCTGCACCAGAGCTCTACCAAAACTGTAGGAGACAGCTACAATGGAAACCCCTTGGAGGAGACCCAAGGAACAGATCTTAGAGGAATAATTTGCAGACCTATGCAGAGAAATTAAAGAAAATAAAGAGGAATTCAAGAACTAGAGAGAGAATGAAAACATCAAAAAGGACCAAAGGGAAAATGAAAACATCAGAAAGAACTAAAAGGAACAGATTGACAACTCCGGAAAGAACTAGAGGGAGAAAAAAATAAACAATATAGAGAACTAAAGAAGAGAGAATGAAAAACTCAAAAAGGACCTAGAGGGATGCAATGACAAACTTCAGAAAGAACTAAAGGAACAGACCACAAACTCCAGAAAGAAACAAGAGGGAGAAAAAACAACCCAAAAAAAATAAAAAAAAAAACACTGAAAAAGGAAGCCAAAAAACGAAGTAAGGAGCATCAAGAAGAGATTGAGAAGCACCAAGAAGAGATTGAGGAGCTCAAAAGGAAATGGAAGTACTAAAAAAAACACAGGATGGAAACGAAAAAAGAATTAGAACACACATTCAAACAGAAGAAAGGAAAGGGAAAAAAGCCTCAGAATAGAAGGAGGAAGCAGAACAAAGAATATCAGATCTGGAAGAAAACACAGAGCAATTAAAAGCTCAAATAAAGACTACGAAAAATTAAAAATACACAAAATTGGAACAACAGGAAATATGAGACACTATGAAAAGGCAAAACGTCCAATCATAGGAATAGAGGAAGGAGAAGAATCTCAAAGAGAGATTAGTATTGATCAGATCTTCAACAATAAATAGATGAAACATTCCCCAAACTAAAACTAGACAAACCCATACAAAAAAGAAGCACATAGGACCCAAACAGACAAATCAGAAAAGAAACCCACGCCATATCATAGTTAAAAAGCTAGATCCCAAAACAAAGACAAAATTCTGAGGGCAACAAAAAGAAAAACAAGTTACATAAGGGGAAAACCATCAGATTACAACTGACTCTCGCGCTCAAACCATGAAAAGCAGAAGAACATGGAGCAAAGCCATTGTCACAGTGTTAAGGGACTATGGAGCCAACCCAGAAACTTACCAGCAAAATGTCGACTATACTTGAAGGAGAGAGAAAATCTTCCTGACATAAACAAGATGATGGAAATACATGTCTGGAAAACCAAATCTTCAATAAAATACTTGAATCAATCCAAAGGGCGAGAAGAGGGAACATACATATACAAACACCTAGGAAAAGAAACTAAAAACATAACCATAGGAGCAAATCAGAGCTAGAAGCCTAAATGGATAATAAAGTGAAAGGAAGTCACATCCATCTTTCAATTATAACCTTAAATATTAATGGGAATAAACTCCCCATCAAAAGGCATAGACTGGGGAGAATGTATTAGGAAACAAAACCATCTATATGCTGTCTACAAGAAAACCAATCTCAATTTCAAGATAGGAACCAACTTAAGTGAAGGGATGGAAAGAAAATATTCAAGAATGGTACCAAAAAGAAGAGGGTGTGGCTGTTCTAATATCAGACAAAAATAGACTCAAAGCAAAGAAATCAAAAGAAACAAGAGGGTCATTACATTCTTATTAAAGGAAACAATTAACCATGACGATTTCAAATCATAAATATATATTCACACACACCGGTCGCCAACTTTATAAAGACAATCTTCAGACCTCAAGCACAAATTAATCCCAACACATAATACCTAGGGACTTCAATACCCCATTAAGTCCCCTAGACAGGTCAACAGGACAAGAAAGGATAAACAGAGAGATATTGGAACTAATGAACAATATAACGCAAATGGACCTCACAGACATCAATCGAATATTTCACCCAAACCAGAGAATACACTTTCTACTCAGCACTCATGTAACATTCTCCAAAATAGACCACATACTGGGACACAGGGAAAAAACTCAACAAATATAAAAGATTGACATATCTCAGCATTCTATCAGACACACAGTGCAATAAAACTCATATCAACACCAGAATAAACCCTACTTCTACAGACACATGGAGACTAAACAACACTCTCCTGAATAATGAGTGGGTCAAGGAGAAAATAAAGAAAGAAATAAAAACATTCCTGGAACTGAAGGACAATGATAAAACAATACAGCAAAATCTAGGGACACTTTAAAAGCAGTCCTACGAGGGAAGTTTATAGCTCTAAGTGCCTACATTACAAAACAAGAAAGAACACAAGTGAATGTCTACATCCGCAGCTAAAAATACTCGAGAGACAACATCAAATGAACCCTAAGAGGAGCAGACAAGAAGAAATAACAAAAATCAGAGCAGAGATCAATGAAATAGAAACAAAGAAAAAACCATACAAAAAAATCAATGAATCCAAAAATTGGTTCTTTGAGAAAATAAACAAGATGAGACAGACCTCTAGCCAGCATTACGCTACTACCAAAACCAGGAAGATACAACAAAAAGGAAATATAGACCCATCTCCCTAAAATGACACAGATGCCAAAATCCTAAACAGGATTCTGGCAAATCGCATACAGACTCACATCAAAAAACATATCCACCATGACCAAGGTGGAGTCATACCAGAGATGGAGGGATGGTTCAACATACGAAAATCAGTAAACATCATCAAACATATAATTGGACTGAAAGACAAAAACCACACCTCATCTCAATCGATGCGGAGAAAGCCTTTGACAAATCCAGCATCCTTTCATGTTTAGTCCCTGGGAGGGAATTAGTGTGGAGGGACCATTCCCTCAAGTAATCAAAGCCATATGACCGGAAACCACCAGCCAATATCATCCTAAAGTGGAAATGACAGAACATTCCCCTTAAGGTAGGACCCCGGCAAGGCTCCCCTTCACCATCCTCTTTAACATATAGGTCTGGAAACCTGCTGGGCAACAAGGCAAGAAAGGAAATTAAAGGAGTTAAATTGGAAAAGAGGAAGTCAGCTATCCCTTTTTGCTGATGTTATGATTGTTTACCTAAGGGACGCTAAGAACTCCACCAGAAAATTCTAGAAATGATTAAGAGCTTTGGTAAAGTGGCATGATACAAAATAATCTAGAAAAATTCAGTAGCCTTTCTCCACACAACAACAAGCAACTGAGAAGACTACAAGGAGACCTTCCCACTCACAATAGCCTCAAAAACAATAAATACCTAGAAACAAACCTAACCAAAGACACCAAGGATCTCTACAACAAAATATTTTAACACCTGAAAAAGTAGAATTGAGAAGACATCAAAAAGATGGACAAACTCCATGCTCATGGATTGGAAAATAAATATAGTAAAAATGTCCATCCTACCCAAACTAGTGTACAGATTAATGCAATCCCAATCAAAATCCCAAGAGTTTCTTCACAGGCTTGGAAAAAAATCCTCATTTCATTTGGAAAAAACAAAAGACCCGAATAGCCAAAGCAACCCTGAGAGAAAAGAGCAATACAGGTGGGATCCTACCAGACATCAAAATATACTACAGGGCTTATGCTATAAAAACAGCCTGGTACTGGCCAAAAACAGACCCGTTGACCAATGGAATAAAACTGAAGATCCAAACCTGAGCCCATACATTTCAGCATTTATATTTGACAAGGGGCCAAGAAGGCACACACAATGGATGAAAAGACAGCATCTTCAGCAAAGTGGTGGTTGGCAAAACTGGATACCCACTTGTAGAAGAATGAAATTAAACCCCTATCTCTCACCTTGTACAAAGTCAACTCCAGATGGACAAAGACTTCAACTGAAACCCCAAACTCTGGAAGTGATAGAAGAGAACTTGGCAGCAGCCTACAAGACATAGGTAGGGAAAGACTTCCTAAATCAGACAGCAGCTGCACAAGAAAAGACGATAATTGACAAATGGGACCTCATTAAAACTCCAAAGTTTCTGTACATCAAAAGAAACAAATAAAGGAAGTGAAGAGAAAACCCACAGAGTGGGAGGAAACCTTCACTGCAGATACATCTGACAAAGCAATTAATTTCCAGAGTATACAAGCTACTCAAAAAACAAAGAAGAAAGAAAACAAATGCACTCAAAAAATGGAGCAGAAAGATATGAATAGAGAACTTCACAGAGGAGGAATTAAGAGATGGCCCATCGCTGATAATTAAGGAAATGCAAATTAAAACCACTTTGAGATATCACCTTACCCCAATAAGACTGGCTAGGATCAGGACACGAATGATACACAGTGCTGGTAGAGGTTTGTGGGGAAAGGGGAACACTATCCTTGCTGGTGGAATGTAAACTTGTACAGCCACTATGGAAATCAGTGTGGAGAACCCTAGAAGACTCAAAATGAGCCTCCCATTTGACCCAGTCAATACCTCTCCTGGGTATATACCCACAGACACATCTTACTGCAAAGATACATGACAGCTATGTTTATTGCAGCTCTGTTTCACAATAGCAAAAAGGGAACCAGCCCAGTGCCCCAACTGAAGGAGTGGATAGAGAAAATGTGGTACAATGTAATCAATGGAGTTCTATGCAGGGTAAAGAGGGACAACATCATGAACTTTTGCAGGTAAATGGATGGAGCCTAAGAAGAAATTATGTTAAGTGAAGTAACACAGTCCCAGAAAAACAAAACGACAAATGGTGTCCCTCATATGTGATGCTAGTACCAATAACCCAGATATAAATATTCTCATGGAGAGGGATGCAAGTAAAAGAACAACAACAGAAGACTGCATCAGAAACGGACTGAAATGGTGAATTGGGAAGGGGGGAGGGGTGGGGAGAGGACACGGTGTATATTCGATTGAATGCTATATAATTGATGTGAGTTCAACTAGTACCCAGTTTTGCCTAGACACTGTCTCCAGGAAACATGGTGTCTTAGAACTTAGTAAAAGTAAAATAGTGTATATTAGTCAACATTGTTTACAGACTCTGATAAAAAACGGTAATGTGCATCTGAGTTAAATGAGATATAAATAGCTGTTGTCCACATTTGTTTTACATAAATGTGTAGAGCAATAACTTTGGGATTGGCACACACATTGTTCTCTATAATTTCTCTGTTGTACAGTATCACCTTGTAGCATCTCTTTATATAAGATAACTTAACAAAAAAATTAAGTTTGCTTCCCAAGTTAATCATATATAGTCACCCAAAACAACATGAGTGAATTTGATGAAATCTGTGCCTTGATTGCCACCCTATAGTTAGTATATACAACCGTCTTCTGGAGATTCATGGGTTAAATAAGGGGGGGGGATACAGATAGACATGAAACCTTTTTGTCAAAAAAACTTGCAATTCAAATCCTAAAACTAACTATGGGAAAGATTTGTGGGTGCTCCAACAAGACAAAATGTCACCAACTTAATGGCCGAGAAAGAAAAGATACAGCTTTGCATGAGTAGGATGTACCAGAAAGTGCCAACTGAAGGTGACTCATCTAAACATCAAAAAGGAAGAAAGCTCAGATCTATAACAACCGAACCCCTCTGGGGATCCTAGTTGTAAACAACTATTTATAATGATCCTAATGAAACTTTACCTATATAGGTGCCCAAAGTTTTGACATGAGACTTTCTTGCCTCCCCCCCAATAGAAAAAGGAGAAATATGATGATGATGAGGTCGCTCTCCAACTGTAATTGGAGACAACTATTATAGAGGTAATCTCTTATAAAACTGGTAAAACTGCCTTCTTTAATTGACTAATAGCATCAAAGAACTGTGAAAGGATTATCCTCTGGTTCAAAACCAAATATAATCACTAAATCCTAGGCTATGCACTTAAGCAAAAATTATTAATACAGGAGTTCTGACATAGCAGTGATTATTCTACCAGGGAGATGTTGGCCAGGGGATCCAAGGCCCCACAAAAGTTAAAAGATCCTTGCCTCTAAACTGGGATACCTGCAAGAAGAGAGGCGATAAGGCCCTGCTGCCAAAGACCTGACATTAACATGGGAAAAGATGTATTGAGACCTATTAACACATGCAAGTGTACATAAATGAGCTCTGGAATACCAAGGAGTGTTACCAAAGGCCACTCAACCAAAAAAGAAATACTGAGTCTCCTGAGTCAAGCAAGGACTCTCCATCATCAGCACCAGCTACATACCCGCACTGCCTGGAAATACTGTGCAATCAGAGGCAGCATATGCCTGTATATCCCAAACCTAATTGGCTATTGGCTCTTCCTTGGAGGAATAACCCATGGCTTGATGCCACAAGCTTACAGCCCCTACAGTGTTAGGAGAGTTATAAGCCCAGTAAGACCATGTCATATTAAACAGAAAAAATGTAATTCATGGATTACATAATTCATCCAAACATATGTGTCTATACAAAGTAACCAAAGCTACTAATAGTGCTCTTTAATACTCTATATATCTAACTGCTTGTGCTCGCATTAGTAGGATGAACAGGTTATTCCTGACGCAAGCTGTCAGCCCATGAAAGGAATCCAGCCAGAATTGACCAGAGTCAAGACAAAGCTCCAGAGAGAGTGGACCCGTTGCTTCTCATCCCACCTGTGCCCCTTCTCCTAAGCCTAGGGAACAATCTCGGAAGAGGGGGCGTGGTAGAATGTAAGGCTGCGATTGGGGCCTGAATGGTGAAACCTACAGCAATGTAGTCTGGACACTCATTTGATCACTTTGATTGAACATACAACCCCTCACACCCCTTGCTGGATGGTGGGACCCTGGTCTGTGGGGGTTTGGGCACATAGCCTGAAATTGGTTTTATAAAGAAGGATGCTTGTACCTCATGGATCATCACTTCCCAGCAAAAAATGAAAAAAAAAAGACTGAGAGAAAGTTGCAGGAAGTTATGGCAAAATATGATCTGGATGGGATGGCAGGGAAACAATGGGGTGGGATGGGAAGGGAAATATGCCTGATCTGAATTTGAAAAATGCATGTATGAAATGTCATAAAAGCACCAAATAAAAAAAAAAAAAAGAAAAAAATTATATTTGGATGAGAAGATGTTGAAAGTTCCTTTTGGGACATAGAGATAGGGTAAAGGTAAGACCAGCTCTCAGCCAAAGGAGAGAAGTCTGTGAAGGAGTTCTATTTTAAGAGGGAAGAAGAAGGCTTGTTTTTCAATAAGGAACTTGAAAAATAGGCTCCTGGGTATTTTCTTGGTGACTCCTGTGTGCCATTTTTCCCAATAAGCTGAAGTGTTGAAAAGGGTTGCCTCATCCCTCCCAGAGAACTCTGAGATTTTTCTAATGCTGGGCTCTTTTCAGAGTTGCCTAGAAAGAGTTAGAAATGAAAGGAGGAAGGG